>BQKZ01007055.1:13157-33715 GCA_036244855.1 Temnopleurus reevesii | reverse complement strand
CTCTATGGAAATCTGATTTATGCATTCACTCAAATTTATTTCTAGAATTGATGTTACTTTTAGACATTCCTGAGATTGCATATCTCCAAATATTGTTACATTTTTTGTCAAAATGTTTGAATGTGAATTACATTTTACTTAACTTTTAGTTTAAATTCTGTTTTGGTCATGACTGAGGCGCCGTGGCGTGCGCCTGAAATCAAGCTGTTAGGGACAGTCATAGACTTGGGTTAGTTCCTGCCTGTGGGTTCAAAGCCTGGTCGCATACCGTCTTTCGGATGGAGACGTTAAGATGGCGATCCTCTTTCTCTCTTCTTCTTCTGGCGTAAATATTCAGAATTGAATGATACACGCCTCTAAACTACATCCTTTCCTTTCCTTTTTTCAATTTCAGTTTAATTTTCCAATTTATTTTCATCTTGAGTGCCAACTCCAATTGTTTCCATTTCAATTTGTTTCACTTCAATGTATATTTTAATGTACATTTCAATCTTTTTTTCTAAATTTCTATTCAATTCAATTTTGTTCAATTGAATACTTATAAGATAATCTGTTTCTGATTATTATATATTTTCCTTTCAGAAAAAAGCTGTGTATGATGCAAACCCACTAGATCTTGATTCTGGGAGTTCTCTGCCAAAGACACTGGTCACCATGAATGCGTACTTAGGGTAAGAAAATATTTCAAGTAATTCCAGGCGATGAAACAGTTCCTATACTTTTCTACTGTTTGGCCTTGGTAGAAAAGCGGCCTTCATCCAAATAGTCTTCAGCCCCTAAAATCCTATTTCAAGGCATGTATTTCTTCTTTTTCTGTATTTTTTTTTTAATTTTGCTTCTTTGTCTTCTTTCTTTGTTTTTTTATGATCCCATCTTCTATTGGCTTACAAATATAGACCAACAAAGTCTGATATCATATTGCCTATTATAATTGCTATGACTTTCGTTTCCAAATAATCTCTGTTATAAGTAACTTTGCAATCGTGTAAATATTTTCTATTTTCCTTCATAATTTTGTTCAATTTATGTTTACTTGAAATTGTATGAGTTTATTTTTTGGGGTAATATTGCATGTTATTGAAATGGAAATAGAATCGATCAATCAATCAATCAACAAAAAAAAACTTTCACAGATTTACTACATTATTTCAAGTTCATCTCTCCCTTCTGCAATGCCACTATTTGTTTTAGAGCGACACCAATTGCAAGAGCCTTGGACTTGGGAGCGGACATAGTCCTTACTGGTCGTTGTGTGGACAGTGCTGTGGTATTAGGACCTCTTATGCATACAGTAAGTATTCAATGATATGGTTGTCTTAAAAACATTTTCATGTATATAATGACTGTTTTTGTTGAGTTTTTCACTTTTAAAGCCAACTTCAAATTTACGATAATGTTTTTTTTCGTAGTTTATTTTCGTGAATTTTATTTGTGGGGTGTTTGTAAATGTTGGGAATACAAACTTATGTGATAGTGAAATATCTTAATTTGACATGAAGTGGACCTTTTCTCTTTGAAATATCAACAAGACACCAATTCTAATGTTTTGAATTGAACTGCTCATTCAAATGCAAATTTTTTAATTGCCAGCATGAAATGATTTTAGGTTTCACTAGACCCCAATACTTTTATTTCTTCCCCCAATTATTAAAAAAAGAATACACATGTATATATATTCTCTAATCTCATTTGCATTTAATTCCTTAAAGAGATTCACACAATTTTCCATTTCTCATGATAAATGTGTCTCTTTTTCTGAATATTTGTCTTCATATATATTGTGTATTGTTTTATTGTTAGTTTGGCTGGTCCCCTGAAGACTATAACACCTTAGCTGCAGGCAGTCTAGCGGGTCATCTGGTTGAATGTGGGGCTCAGGCAACCGGAGGTGTTTTCACTGACTGGCATCTTGTTCCTGATTGGTTAGTTGAGATATTTTAATTATATTGGGGTCAATACATAGGTGGTCACTTTGTTGCTATGTTGGGTTTAGGGAACAGTGGGTAGCTTCACTGACAGGCATAACATTTCTGATTGGTGAATTAAGAAACACTATCGAGTATTTAGTTTAGATTTTGGTCCGTAAATCTAACAGTTCACTTGTTGCTATATAGAGTTTAGGCAACAGGGTGTCATGACCGGCTGGGTACTTGTGTCTGAATGGTTAGTTGAGGAACACTATTCATTCAAAATGAGCAGTTTGGTCGATACTTCCTTTAGTAATCGATGAAAAGAGAAAGATAAATTCTCATAGTTCGCTTGATGCTATGTAATAATTATAACATTTATATGGCGCTTTACACTGTCGTTTCTAAGTACCTTGCTATTTGTGAACTAAATCATTAACAAGTCACATTGCATGAAATTAAATTGAATTAAAGAGAAAAAATTAAAGAGAATTAAAATTAAAAATATGTGCGCATCCATAAGTGATGACCAAACCACAGCTGAGTGAGGTAAACTAGGCATTGAAGAGATGTAGGGTTTAGGTAAATGACAGTACCTTCCCAGATTCACATCTTGTTTTTGATTGGCAAGATGAATCAGAAACTTGATTCATTTAGAATGAATTTTGCGTCCATACCCTTAATAGTGATAGGATCAGCTACTGATCTGGCAGTCATCTCACTTTAAAAAGTTTACTATAGTTTTGTCACTTTGTCTTCTGTAGGGATAACATTGGATTCCCAATCGTCCAAGTGGCCCCAGATGGCAAGTTTGTGCTCACCAAGCCTCCAAAAACCGGCGGTCTTGTCAACAATGCAACGGTCGGTGAGCAGCTTATCTATGAGATCGGAGATCCCAGGGCCTACATGCTGCCTGATGTGACCTGTGACTTCAGTAATGTCAACCTGGAAGAGGTCAAAGGTCAGTTACAGTTCATATACAATGCATTTGTCTTTTTTTCTGTGGCACTCGCCGTCGTCAGGGTTAAGGGTTTGGGTTAGGTTTAGGGTTAGGTTTAGGGTTAGAGTTAAAGGTTAGGGTTAGGGGTCAAGGGTCATTGGTCAATTTTCTAAGATCTCATAATATACTGTTTGAGCTAGATCATACCCTAACCCTAATCCTTGTCAACAATGCGACCGTTGGTGAACAGCTTATCTATGAGATCGGAGATCCCAGGGCCTACATGCTGCCCGATGTGACCTGTGACTTCAGCAATGTCAACCTGGAAGAGGTCAAAGGTCAGTTCCATTTCATCTGCAATTCATTTGTCATTTTTCTCTGTGGCACTATCAGTCCACACCTAATTCCTTGTGACAGACTGGAACCGTAGCAGTAGCCGGTGGCAATTTAAATTTAAAATCATGAAAGCTTTTAGGCTTATGTTTACTAAATTAGCTGAAATTTTCACTGCAGTTTTATTTTTGCGAATTTCCCCACCATGAATTTGTTAAAATTTTCCCTCATTAGAATGAACATAGACTTGTATACAATAATCTTCCAAAATGTGTGAATAACAACTCCCTAATGAGTGAAATTGTCTGTTATTCAGTGAATTTGCTGAAATTTTTGTATGTTTAAATGTTTGCTTTTAAAGAATTAGATAAAGCTGGTGATGATATTCTAGTGACTGGTTCCATGGGCCACAATCCGGTGTTGTAGCAGTTAGTGTCAAATTAAAATTATTGAAAATTTGAAAGTCATGTTAGCTTGATTAAGGTAGTGATATCATTGAAGTGACTGGTAACAGAGCCTGCGACTATCCACAGTAGCAGTTTACAGTGTCAAATGAGAATGTTTCAAACTTTAAAGCTTATGTTGACCAAAAAGATATTGTGGTAGTGCTTTAAATCTGTACATTTAACAGTGACTACTAACCTCATAGTAGCTGGTGACAGTTTAAAATTGGCATCATTGAAACTTTTTAAAAACTTTGATAACTAGATAAAGATGGTGATGGCGTTTTAGTGACTGGTGTCAAAGGCTACAACCCTAGCGATAGCTACAAAGTCAGCTCCACATACCTTGAAGGTTATCGGGCAACGGCCGTCTCAACACTTGCAGGACGGGATGCTGTTGCTAAGGGAAGGAAAACTGCTGAGAGTCAAATCAAAAGGTAGGACTTGAATAGAGCCATCTTCCTTTTTCCCCTCATAGAATAATTACCCCAAAATAAATAATATACTGTACTTACAAAGTGCATATCACACACTTGGGAAGTACGCTCAGCAAAGAATCAAGGTAACATATTCAAATGAACATTGAAAGTTTTTTTTTAATGGGTATGTTTTGAGATTTTTAGAATTGCCAACACTGTCCAAATTCTTGATAATTAAATGATGATCCATCTGAGATGCTCATTTTATTAAAGCCTTTCATTTGAAAATGTCACCAGCAAGAGTCACACTCCCTTAATTAATAATTTGATTCACCCATTCATCCATTCACTTGCACAGTCATCAATTTCATCCATTCAATGCCTCAATTTGACAATGAGACAACAAATCAATTACAAATTTGGCACTTTTTGAGGGACTCTTTGTCTTTCAAAAAGAGTTAAGAATATTAAAGCTGCATGCGCAAATGAGGTGTCATGATTTAGAGGAAAGGATCAAGATTTGATATTGATGTGTCATGGTGTAAAGATATATTTCTAATATTTTTGCTATGTATCTGTAGTCTAAAGTGTCCCATTTAAGGGATTTAGTTAGCTTTAGTAGAGCACTGTTACACACTAATCTATTCCAAAGACAGATTCTAGGTGCTGTGTGAAACAAGACGTTTAAAAATTTCTTGCTGAAGGAAATTAACAAAATTGTTTCAATTTACATCAATGACCTCTTTATTGGAGGATGTGAGATTTAACTATGGTGCTTGGATTATTATTGGAAGGTTGGAAGTGATTTTTATTCTCCAATTCTTGTTTGTAGGATCCAAAGGATTTTCAAGATGCTGGGAATGAAAGATTTCACGAGAGTTCGCATCCAGGTGAGTCAACATTTTATTTCCTGAAAGCTTGTAGGATACATTCGCACAACCCAAAATCACAATATCTAGTTTTCAAAAGCGGCTTCTACTCCAAAATCGGCTTAGGAGGCTAGTTGTGTCCTTTTCACATCTAGAGACCCACAAAGTGAATTTCAAGACCACTTAAATGCAGAGTGGCTCTGTTGCTAGGCGACAGGTAGACAGCTGGTCATGTTCCTCTAGCAACCCCCGCTGCGCTCTGCCATTGAATACATGCATAACAAATATGGGCGCGTCAAGGTCAATTACTGGCTTAACTGGCTACTTGTCACGAAAATCTACCTCGCGAAGTTCATTTCAAACCAGTTTGGAAGTTCACTTACGTAACCACTTGTCCTGTTCATACCTGCCGTTGAACAATTTTGTTAAAACTGGTTTCTGTTAAAGTGGATCAGAACGGGGTGTTAGATTTGTGAAATGTGCATGTTTAGATTGTTTTTGGTCATTCACAGATATAGAACACCTGAGGAACTTAAGCTTTAAGTTCACAATTCATAAATTTTCATGCTGTTTCCTCTTCAAATTTCAGATGATAGGATCAGAAGAGACTTATGGAGCCAACGCAAGGGATCTTAATCCAAGAGAAGCATGTATCTGGATAGCGGTTGAACATCCCCAGAAGGAAGCTCTTCAGATCTTTGCCATGGAGCTCGCTCCTGCTGGAACAGGAATGGGTATGTTGTAGAATAAAACCTATATGTGCCGGTTGCTGATCCTTGGGTCCATTATAAAAACTACCGAGTAATGTCAGTAGTATGTAACAGCTAATTAAGATTGCGAGTCCAAAGAACTATAGGTATAAATGCCATCATGATAAAGTTGACATCAATGGTAAGGTTTATGCAACAATGGTCATGTAGGTTTCTCGTGTGTGGGGAAGGTGTAGATTTGGAATTTAGAAACAGCACTTGCTGAATTCAGTTTGACCTGACAGAGTAAAAAATGTTGGCAGTTTTCTATAAGCAAAACTGTCGCTAAGTTCCCAACTCGCAGAATAACCTAATGCGATACCATGATCATTCTTTTTTATTGTATATTCAGTGAAACATTATTTGCTAATTTATTGTTTATGTCTTTCCTTTGTGTCCCACTTCATTGTGATTCTTATACATTTATCTGTATCTGTCGGTCTGTCTCTCTCTCTCTCTTTGATTTTAGCTCCTGGCCTGACTGGCCTTATTGGTGGAAGACCGAAAGCGTAAGTTTCAAAACATTTCTTCAATCAGTAAGATGACTTTTTCTTTTTTGTGAAATACAACTTAAAAATCTTATACATACATGTGCTCTTCTGTATCTTTTTGATTTGGTATGGGGATAACAGAATCATGTTCATGAGAAGTAAATATTTAATTTTGGATTAGTTTATCCATGGTTTTGATATCAACCCCACTATTTTTGTTATTTCTCTGCCAACGTAAGGTCGTGGTGGAGGCAACGTGTTTTCGAGTTGTCCGTCCATCCGTCCGTGCCTCTTTCAAAAACTTATACTGCAATAACTTCAGAACTCATGAAAGAATTTTGTATTACTGTTTAATAGATATTTTTTCTTCACCATGAACAACTTCGGAATTCATTCTGAAATTTTGTAAGCCTTTTCATTTTTTTTACCTGTTTTGTTCTCAGTGTATTATCATTGCTGTAGTCACCACAAAACTTAATATTCTCTCTTTCAAACTTCTCTCAAATATAGATCTCCAATTTTGAAGCTCCATTCTTGTCTCTACCCAAAGGATAAGGTTCCAGTAAGTATTATGTTTGTATGAGTTGGTAAGATATGAACGTAATGAGATGACAAAAAAGGTTACAATAGATATCAGCTTATGCCTTGTATCATGTATCAACTTATTGCTTAACCCAAATAATCACTGATAAAAGTCATATTTACAACTCATACTTTTATTATTTTTAAGAATGGATGTCGTGTGCTACACTGGGCGGTGTTTCACCGAATTACAAAAGACTTTAACAACAACTTTATGCACGACTTGTATCAGTTCTTGTGACGAATGATCCAGAATCTTTATGGGTATTACATTCGTTAATGGGTTCCAGTCTTTCTTATAATCGTGCATAACATTAAGAACGATTTGGCAAAACACTGCCCAGGGCCCCGTAACATAAAGGTTTGCGATTAATTGCTAATCTGATAGCGATTGCTATCAATCGCAAGTCTATGGCAAATCATGTACTAACATTTGCAATCGATCGCTTAATCAAATAGCGATTAATCGCAAACCTTTATGTTACGGGGCCCAGGACTCCTTTTGGCTTTTATTACACAGATGAATTCAATCATCATTCAGTCCTTGTTTGTGCCATCTGACGTGCGATGCAACAACTTTGCCATGGATGGTCTGAATAAATAAAGAGGGTGTAGTATTGAAATTGTATCCCTACCTAGATGCCCTGACAGAAACATTATCATGAGTGATATACAGGGTGAACAGGAAAACCAGATGTGAGAAGAAACCCAACTTTTCTCAAAAAGCACTTTCTTGTGAGGAAGATCACTGTATGGAACCTGTGATGGGATAGACCCTTCAACCTGTTTGGAAAATAAAGGAAAAAATTGAACTAAATACGGTATATTAGATTTAAACAACAGTATTCTTATTTACCCTGTTTCATTGTACTACTTGTAAAATAAATTTAGTTCCTTGCAATGTATACTATTCTAATATGACAGCATTTAAAAGTATAATTAGAGTCAGTACAATTATGAGTTAAAATCGTTAATCATTACTAAAATTGTATTTGGGCTTTGATAAAAGTTCAGTCATTTTTACCACCCTTTTTGAAATTCCCAGGTGAAAATCGATGTTGACAGCACAGAAGAGGACTTCACAGTTTTATGCAACCCAGGAACAGATGCCGGTTCTTCCTCTGACCCAGAGCCTGCCCCCGTTGGTGACCTTGAGACAGGGAGCCATACGTTTGATGTAGGCCAGCTTGCATACACTCGTAGTGGAGACAAAGCTAACTCAGCAAATATTGGTGAGTAATCAGATGAGATTGTGCGTGACAACAGTCCATGTGATCTCAGCGTTGCAATTTTGAAAATAGTACTTTATTTCTTTATTGCAGAGAAATCCAGCTTTCTTTTCATATTTACATTTTGCAGCGATTATTGATAGACCTCATGAACTTAGTTTGTGCTTTGTTTTGAAGATAGTTTGCACCATTATAAGGCTATAAATCGGGTATTAAATATTTTTTATAAATTGAAATCACCATTTTTTTAAAAATTTAATAAGCACTTATTAGACATCATACAACACAGTGAAGTGAGCACAATTCATACTTTGGGTATTAAAAGTTGCAATTGTCATACCTTTACAGCAAACACAGCAGGATAAAGCTGGCAATGGCAAAATATCCTTTTTTTTTCATTTCACTAGTGAATAAGATAAAAATTAATGACTTAAGAGATATACAAATTCATAAATGAATAATCAATGAAAATTTTATCTCCATCTAGGCGTGATCGCCAGACATCCATCCTACTTGCCTTACCTGAAGAAAGCACTCACATCTCAGTCTGTTGGTGAATACTTCAAGCATGTACTAGAGCCCACTGAAGAAGGAGAAGAACTGGTCACCAGGCAAGTTAAATGTTTTCCTTTTCAATTCATATGTTGAAAGTTGAAATACTGTTCTTTCTTTAAAAAAGTTCTCACATGTCCCAGAGCCAACTGGAAAATTTACGATTATTTTCTGCAACTTTTGTTTGTGGTGCATATTATTTAGCACTTATTAAAAGAAAAGTGCAAGTCGTACCCCCCCCCCCCACCAAAAAAAAAAGGTGCAACTTTCTGTTCTTTGCAATTTATTACTTGTTGTGTAATCAGATACAGAGACTGACATGAACGTTGGTTTTTTTTTGTTTTTTTGTGATATGATCTCCTAGGGTTGCTTACAATCAACTACATTTTCTAAAAGTTTTTCTAAAATTAGTTGATTGTGATGCCTCTTTAGTCTCTAAATGTCTCTCTAGTCCCGCAAACTAACATATTTGTGTTTTTTCTTTGCAGATATGATCTTCCAGGATTGAATGCTCTCAACTTTGTCCTCAAGAAATCTCTAGGTGGCGGTGGTGTTGCCTCGCTCAGGAGCGATCCTCAGGTGAGTTATAGTTTTTCTCTCCACATGTCTATTTTTTTATTCTAAAAAGTTCATCTGATTTTTTAAAATTCAAATCACTTACTTGTACTCTCCTCTCGATATCAAAGTTTTCTGTAAAACATGGGAAAAACATGCAGAAATTCAAGTGTATCTGATGAATTAGTTATAACCAAATGGCCTAACCAAAGTAAGGCAAAATAATTTAATAAACAAAACTTTTTTGCTCAGTCATAGATTGTGAAATATACACTTGGGTTGTGTTTCATAAAGCTGTTGGTAGAGGTAGGCACAGCTCTACAAATGATTGGTAACCCTTTCCTGTACTCAATGATAACCCCTAGTACTGAATTGCACCTGAGAGAGGATCACCAGTCATTCATAGAATCGCGCATAGATCCTCAAACATATTTATGAACCGTAACCCATATTGATATAATTAGACATCTTATCAGTAGTCTTGAAAGGCTTGCAACTCTGCAATTCAATGTGTGCCACCCTCAACCCTAATTTCCTCTGATGTAGTTATTCCTAATTTGTCCTGTTCTCTTTTATGTTGTTGCTATGTAGGGCAAGGCATATGGACAGATGTTGTTAGATTTCAAGATTGAGAATGTTCCAGATCTCCTCTCAAAAGCCAAAGAATGACAAGGATGGAAAATACATCTATCACGTGTAGAAGCAAAAGAAATTGGAACTACTGTAAAGGACATTTAATCATGGGAATCTAATTCACCATTACTATTAAGGTACCAATCTGCTTTATCACAATGTTGGCATTTTTGGTTCATACCAAAACAAAATCTATAAAGCATTAGATTTGTATGATATTTATTTTCAATTAAAAGCATCCAGCCCTTTGTGATTTTGTCTTTTCTTGCAAAGAAATTTGCATGATTAATAAGTCCACCTTTTTAATAGATGTCTCTGATATCAATGATGATTTGTATAAGATAATGAAAAATGCAAAATCTTTTGTCAAGTGAAATAGTAGAAAAATTATGTTTAATGTATGTTTGCAATACAAGTTTCCATTTTAAATGGGTACAGTTATATTTCATGTTGATGTATGGTTTTATTTGTTTTGTAAAGTAATCTCTTAGATGAAATATTGTATTCATGTGATGCTAAAGGGCCAAATATTGTGACTCATTCACAAATTTGAATTTGATGGCTCTAATGCAATTGATAATCATATCTCAATTCATTGCATGTTCATGATTTATCCATCTAAAAATGGATTGATAAGAGATGCAGTTGTGATCAATGTCATGCGGATTAAAAGACAAATGTAAATTTTAGATTCTTAGAAATGAGGCTTTAAAATTCTCCTTGTTTACAAGATTTGTGTAATATTGTAAATGATGTTGATTACAAGGAAAGTCAAGTAATATGATGAAATATTGATAAATGTTGTTCTTATCAACAAAATGAATTATTTTATGTTAGATTTAAAAAACATTTGTGATTAAGATTTGATTAAATTAATAAGCGACACTTTCATAAGACGTCATGAAAATGTAAAACTGAAATGATTCCCCCTATTTTGACAAGGTATTTGTAGTATCATATGTATGTATAAATTTGTGTGGCGATAAAGTATGAATTTGTATTCGGCTTCTTTTAACCTGTAAGAATATATGTTTATGTACATTGGTAGTTATGTAGTGCAAGTCTGAAAACTGGATCACAGCTAGGTACCAAATCCAATTTTCAATAGGAAATGGTGAGAAGAAATCATAAATGGTCGATCTATAGAATAAATTTATGTTTTTGCCATTGCTACTTTCAATGTTGAGGGCCTTCAACATTCCAAGTTTTTTGTTGTTCTATTTGTGTATTGCTTCTGCTAAAATTTTGGCATGATTTTAAATCTCAGGGAAATTATATTTTTCTGCTGTAATGAGATTCAAAATAGATTGATTATGATTCAAGATTATATTATGTTATATAATATTATATTTATCCGGCATGTGATGGATATTAGATTGATAATACACAGAAGTGCCATATTGCCAAAAGGAGGTACATTGGAAATTTGGAAGAACATTTTTTTTTCAGTATTAAACCATGAAATAGTTGCTATAACAGGAGTTTTGTTGCCTAAGGGCGAGTATAACAATAAATTTAGATAAAGAGCTGTGACTAGATTACCAGCTTCTTTTTTCATCAGGAATATTGTTATATTATATGTCTTTGTCCTGAATTTCTACTGTATAGAGATTTGTATTAGATTGTTACTGGCAAAGAGATTTGAACTAAGACTTCCTGGAAGCAATTGTGTTGGTTCCAGCTCTTTTTGTAATAAGATATTAGATCTGAGCATTTCTGAAGTGGAAAATAATTTCTCTTGATCACAGGGATCATATTGAAATACATGTATACTTCCTCTGTATGTCATTTTATGAAGTGATTTCCATCAAGTGGAATAGGTTTATGAGCAAGAACGTATAAAAGAGTATTTCACGATTTTATGATGATATGAATAAAATGTATGTGATTTAAAGAAATCTTGTAATGATTGAAAATCCAAATTTTGTTGAAACAGTTTGTATCATTTATTCTTACTTTTATTTTTAGTTATTGAAATGAAGGGAGAAAGAAATAGAAAGTGAAAGAAGGGATCTGAGAAGATGGAGGAAGGGAAGGGCTGTATGTAGAAGAGAGGATGGACAGGAGGAGGGGAGCAGAGAGAGAGAGAGAGAGGGGAAGGAGTAAATGAAGGGGGGGAGGGGAGATAGAGAGAGAGAGAGAAATTTAGAAGAAGGAAGGGAGAAAATGAGGAAAGGAAGAGCGGTCTCAGAGAGGGTGGGGATGGGAAAGAAAGAGGGATGAGATCGAGCTATTAAAAGAGAGTTGAAAGAAGGAAGCAAGAGCTAGAGAGAATAAGATAGCGGAATGAATTGATCTAAAAGGAAAAGAGGGGTTTGGGAGAGGGGGAGAGAGAGAGAAGAGAGATTTCAAAGAACGGAGAAGAATGAAGGAGAGTGAATCTTCCAAATGAGAAAATCTTTGTGAAACTCATAATCGCGGTCACAAACGAACAATTATATTGCGATATATTTTATATCAGAAACAAAAGGAGTGTGTCATTAACTTATAAGGAATTAAAACCGACACCCAATCCTCAAAATATGACAAAACAGGGAAACTTTGCCAGACTTTATATCAAACAAATTGGTCTATTTTTAGAACATTGCTAATTCGATATTCGCCGATACACGGACATTGTCAAATACCGATATCAAGTACAGCAGCAATGGCCACCGCTATGGACGTCGACCCTCCATCAACAAGCTCATCTTCTAGCAGTGCTAAGAGTGAGAAGAAACGATTTGAAGTAAAAAAGGTGAGATAGTTTTCTAGTTAATCATATTTTGTCAATGATTTGGTGTAAGATCTGTCTTAAGTGTAACAGAAATGTGCCGAAATTTGCAGAGTTTCGTCTCCGTCTCCCACACAACGATGCATCTCAATGAAATTGCACTGTTCACTGCGGTTCCATCATTTTGTGCGACTGACTGCGGACTGGCTGTGCAGCTGAATGAGGATTGAGCGGATTTGAGGTGAATTGAAAATTTTTGGTGGCCAGCTTCCATTAAAAAACGAATTGTTGTCACATGTTTTCAAGATTATTGTTAACAATATTCCAAAGATTAGATATTCATTGATTTTTAAACAACTTATGCTGGATTAATAATAAAAATGTGTTAAATATTTTTTCTTTTACTTTGTCTGGATCATGAATGAATCATTCATTCATTGGATGCCTGAGATTGCAGAAGACTTTTTGGAAAGATTATTTCTTTCAAAAGTGCAATATTTACAGCGATTTCATGGCATATTACACCTGATCTTGACAAAGAATGTAACAGTTCTTATGATTTCTTTTTCTTAGAAATGGAAAGTTGCATGCAGACTAGACCGATAAAACGGGTCTATTTCGATCAGGATTTGCTTCGCTGAGGCTATCGCCTGGCTTCGCATCCTTCCTCAATAGACCGTTAACGGCGCTAGAGACGCCTGTGGTGAAGCCCAAAATACCCTCGGCAAATGTTGGTCGCCACCAAAAATCACGATAAAAATCGTGGAAAATGTAGGAAACCTCCATTTTTTTTGTTTAAAATTTCTTTTTAAATTATGCAATAATGATATAAAGATGTAAAAACGTACCTTTTATTCCATTTCAATGGTAAAAATAAAATTTTAGGGCAATATCTGTGGAACTTCAGCTCTTGCTATCTTGAAAACAAGTCCGATCGAACCTAAATAAAAGACTTTCCCTGATTGGCTGACGATTAACCTTTGACCTCAAAAAGTCAATCGATTATGAATATTCATTATATGCAAATAACGAGAGCGATGTACTTTCTCCTCGCCGTCGTGTGTTGAGGTACCGAGCTCGGTCACCTGAACCTTATGAATATTAATTCGATATATAGAAAGACGACTGTGATTGGCTGATGTTCACACGTGTAAAAGTAAATTAGGATCGAGAAACCGTCTGTGGTACCCTCTGATTTCACGCGGAAAACACGGATTTTAATTATTTTTTGGGAAACATTCAAGGTAATCTTAAAGAATATATCTTTTTTAATCGTATTCATTGTTAATCGTTAATCATAGAGACGTAAATTAGCGTATTTTCGTGAGGGTGCGCGGCAGCACCCTTTCTCCCATAGACGCTGTGTATTGTAGGTTCAACAACCTGCACTACACGCTGAATTGGGGCGTTTTCTGACTCTCTGGAGGGGGCACCACCAAAAGTCAGAAATCGTTTAAAAAAAACCCTCCGAGAGTCAGATTTTTCTGTCTACATGCAGACTTGCAATTGCATCCAGACCAATATCACAAGTTTAGTGTCATATGCAAACAAACTATTTTTTTGGCATTTCATCGATCTTTCTAACCCAATTATCAAATTAGAATTTCTATTTCAGATTAAAGATATCAATGTATTATGGATGGTGATATCAAATTTTTGATGTCATAACCTGAACAAAAAATAAAAGGAGGGCATTAATAATTGAAAGTGATGTTTTTATATCCCCACCACAAAAATGCCCTGAATCACTCTCGAATTGAAAGCAAGTCTTAGCTGCATATCAACATCACGCAGCTTGCAGATCTTGGGCTTGCAAGCCTTGCATCAATAAAAATTGATGTTTCTCGCTTTTATTTTAGTTGTTGTATGGAAATCAAATTATATCTGCTCTTACGCCTTAAAAATATATTTTTCCTCTCTCTTCAGTGGAATGCTGTGGCATTATGGGCGTGGGACATTGTCGTAGATAACTGTGCAATCTGCAGAAATCACATTATGGACTTGTGTAAGTACTTGTACTAGTTTACCATTCATCCTATCTGTATAATTATGACCCATCAAATAAAAATGTGTGTTTCCGCCCAATATTACCCCACTTCCAACCTTAATGAACCTGGGTGCGGAGTGCCATATCCAACTAGCAGTTTTACTATTTCTTGGTGTCCTTTTACCAATGTATTGTGATATATACATGTTTGTATTTCAGTGTATTCCATTTTGGGTAATAAAGTTTTTCATTCATTCATTCATTCATTCATTCATTCATTCAACTTCATCATCTATCAGGGAATATTATATTGAAAGTAGGATTATAGGCTGGTATCTAGACATTGCAAAATAAAACTGTAAATTGTGTCCTCTTCCTTTGCAAAACAATGTAATGTCTACCTTTTGCAATCTTTTATCCTAAACATAATTCTCTGATTATAATTTCTTTTAAGTATTGTGATAGTATTTCCTGTGCATCTTTTGCTACATGCTTGAATTTTTTGTTTAAAAAGTGAAATGTGACACAAATATCAATTACTAACCAGATAACTTTTCTGTTTCCTCAAATCTATTAATACCCCATTCATTTTTTTAAAGTGTTTTGATGGTATTTCCTGTGTATCTCTTGTCTATTTTCATTATTTGATATATAAAATAATAATCTGACACATCAAAAAATCATTCAATCATCAGACTTTCCTTACAGCACTTGCCTAACAGAATGTCATACTCGTCCCAACTCTGTACATGTAGAATGATCCAAATAAGTCCCTTTTCTTTCTCTTTTTTTCAGGTATAGAATGTCAAGCAAATCAAGCATCAGCAACTTCAGAAGAATGTACTGTGGCATGGGGTGTATGTAACGTAAGTATCAGTGTTTTCAAACATGTATGAACCAGCTTGTCTTATATTTATGATTTATTTTGAGATTAATGTAATAGTGTGTTTTCAATTCTGTGGATGCAGGAATAAAGCCAGATCTGGTCCTGTAACATAACAGATGCAAATAAACTTATGACAAATATTAATTGTTTAATCTTTGGCAAAACATATACCATAGAGATACATGTACAATTTATTTTCAATTTATCTTAAGTACCTCTTCCATGTTCCAGGCCCTTGTAATGATAAAAGTATAATGGTTGACATGAACTTATCCTATTGGACTTGTCCTTCCTCTGCCCTTAGACAATACATGTATGTTAGTACAATTCAACTTTTTCAAGGGAGTACATAACAAGCTCAGTGATGTTATGGCAAAAGCCCAAATCTTATGGGTTTTTTTTTATTGTATTATAGCCCTGATAGAACATGTTTTCAATTTATAGTGGAAACTTTGCTGGTCCCAAGAACTTGGCCTTGTCTTGTAGACAAATTTGGCCAAAAAATATATGGCCAAAATTTGGCACATCACAGAGCCCTGCAATTTGCAGCCATCAAGTCTTCTCTACTACATTTACACTGTTCTGAGAGATTACTGTACCAATTTTCTTTCTTTCTTTCCAGCATGCCTTCCATTTTCACTGTATTTCCCGATGGTTGAAAACTAGGCAAGTGTGTCCTCTGGACAATAGAGAGTGGGAATTTCAAAAGTAAGTTTAACTTTTGCATTTTCCAGTTCATGTTGTTGAAAATGTTTTGCACCCTTCACAAGTAAAACGCATGTACATATTGAAATGGCAATGTTTATTTCAGAGATAAATGTATTCGTAAAGTGTGCAATCTTAGTGAATAATGTATCTATTTGTTTTCTGTGCACAGTTTATGTTATTGTGCATTATTTCCAAATCCAATAACCCACAATGGCTTCAATTATTACAGCTATATTTTTATTCGTTTGATATGTAGTCAATGCAGTCCTGCGAATAAAATGCCTTAATAACTCATTTAAAAAGTATTGTTGCTCATATTGTTGAAGAAAAAAATGGATCCTGAGTAAACTGTACTATTGTTGGTAACAAGGTCGTTCAAATATACATGTAACCAGCTTTTGATGTGTTTGTATAAATTTGCAGTCATTGATTTATTTTATTGTGTTTATTTTTTCATGCCCTTTATAGGGTAACATTCAAATGACCTTGTCTTATGAAGAATCTTGTCAATATCCCATTCTGTTCGTACAGAGAGCACTGATCTAACAAGCTCTCATAATGACATGATGATTTTTAGCCTTGGGGTCCCAACTCTTTGCTATCTGCCGTATTTTAGCCCTAATATAACATGGTTTCAAGAAAGAGAGGAAACTTTGTTTGTCCCATATCATAGCTCAAGCTGCATATAAGAAAGCATAGCATGTGACTTGCTTAATACCTAGTAACAAATTTTATTCCATTATCTTTCCAACAGGTATGGACGTTGATGGTCACAATTTTCACTTCTATAGTCATCGTAGTCACCAGATGTTCATCGGGCCAGCTGGTTCAGTCATCTTTATGACATCTCTTTCTGTACAGTTGTAAATATTGTATTGAAAGTAAAACTTGGGTTGGAATGGGAAGGAGAATAATTCATCTCTAATAAAGTACTGGGAGAAGTAAGATTGTTGCATCCAGCTATCGTCTTGAATGGATGCGAATATCCTATCCAACATTAGTGCTTAATTAAGAAATGAAACTTCTGGGGCCAGTAAAATAAAAGATGCAATCAAACTTATCATAAATGTTAGTTGTAAGTCTATGGGAAAATGTGTACCACAGAGATACGATTTATTGCAAAATTAATCATATCTCTCTATGTTACAAGCCCCTGATATTTGGAAATTTTCATATTTTAATTGTTCCACATGGTCTCAATGAACAATTGGCTAAAGATGTTGATCCAACAGATGAATTTCTCAACAGTATTTTCTATAATATTTCTTTACCCAGGGTACCATTTTTTAGCTTGACAGTATGGCAATGTTTCTTTCAGAACAAATAAATGGTACTTTGGACTTTTGTACGTAATATTTTTAACATGCATATTTATTAGTGACATTGGTAAGGGGATATTGATATTAACTGCATACGTGTTGTTGACATTGACATCAAAGTCAAATAATTTAGTCATGAGATAGGCTCTTTATAACACACAAAAGCCTCGAGAATAACCTCATTCCTCTTTTTGAAAGCCCATGGCACCCGATAGTAAGCATTGCTTTAAAAAAGGGGTTCTATAATAGACATTTCAAATTGCAGATTTTCTTTGATTGTTTTGGCCCACTACATTTTGAAGCATTGTGTGGATTTATTTCATCTGGAAATAAATGGATAATTAAGTTCAGAATATTTTTAGACATCCGTACATCTTTTCTTCCAGAAATTGGGGACACAAATTTTAATTCACTATTACTCTGGAACAAGGGGTTAAAAAGTGTACCACAAAATGCCTATACCTCAAGATGATGCCCCGCCAAGATATGTATTAAACCCCAATTTGTCCTTAAGTCAAATGTTAATACATTCAATGCGGGTTTCAATCCTTTTTTTATTCTTCTCTTGATCTTTGTAATCTTATCTAAATGAAGAAATACAAACCATTTCGAGTATGCATGGGGTTAAAGGTCCACTATTATGAAAATACAAGTTGATCTGTATTGATGTATTATACCATTATCAATACCCTTTTCAGTGAAAGAGGGCCCAAATGTGTTTCATATATTTTATGATATTTTTTCTTCATTTTTATGTTGGCTGAGTTGGGAACGCCCCTACAAATTTCTTTCAAATGTCAATCCTGTTGTGACATCACAAGAGTCAAGTTTGTTCACCTTTCTAGATCATGTTTCAGAGCTGGTTCTGTAAATAACAAAAGGAAATATGTGGAACAATGTAGGTATTTCAATTCAGGTGATTGCGCATTCCAATTCCCTTTCATGGGCAATCACCTGAATTGAAATCCCTGCATTGATCTACATATTTCCTTTTGTTATTTACAGAACCAGCTCTGAAACATGATTTAGAAAGGTGAACAAACTTGACTCTTGTGATGTCACAGCATGATTGACATTTGAAAGAATTTTTAGGGGCGTTCCCAACTAAGCCAACATAAAAATGAAGAAAAAATATTATAAAATATATGAAACACATTTGGACTCTCTTTCAGTGAACAGGGTATTGATAATGGTATAATACATCAATACAGATCAACTTGTATTTTCATAATAGTACCCCTTTAAATTAAAATATGAATGACATAACAGCTGAACAAAATTGAGAGGAATATTACAATACTAATCATACTCTCAGCCATTCACTTGTGATGACATCATTTATTTCAAATGAAAATACACCTCATGCATATTTGGAAACAGTAAATGTGATTTTTATTTGTTTGTGATATAAAGATAACATTTTGATTCAAGTGTGGATGATGTAGTAAGTAAGCTTTATTTATTCTTGATATCCCGTGTTTATACCTAGATTTTCTTACTCGTGCTGGATAACAAAAATCTGATGGGCATTCTTCAATGGAAAATAGGAAAATTATGCTCATGACCAATCAATACGGACGGGGGTGGGGGGTTCAAAATATGATTTCATTTTGCATACTTTGTTCTCAGTCTTGTCTACTAAGATATGCAAGTGGTTTATTATTTTATTCAATATTATTGTTTTATTCAATATTATTGTTTCTTCTGTATCTAGTTTTTATTACAAAATAAATGCTTAAAAGAAAGTTCAATTCACTTACATTGTTCTGTTTTTGTTACCTATTTCTTATTCGTTTACATTCCCTTGAGAAGTAACTGTAATACAGAAAGTAAGCTCCCCCTGGGTTGTGTTTCATAAACCTGTGCATAAATCTATGCATGACTGTACAACCGACTGTTGATTCCTTCTCGCGCTCAATGATTACTCCTGACACTGAATCGCACCAAAAAAAGGATCACCAGTGGTGCGTTGATATAAGCACAGCTTTATGAAACACAACCCTGGGTGGAACAAATAGTATGTCCTATGAAGAATGAATTACAAGTTAGAGAAAAATAGTTTCATCATGATCAAGAAATGTTTTATTGTTGGTTATCTGGAGTATATAAAACCTCTTTCTGGAAAAGAAAAATGTACAACAGATGATTCTATTTTATATTCCAGATAAGTATTCCAAGAGTTATTACAATGTCACACATATTCATGATCAGAATATTCAAATAATCACAGTAGTAAAGATTGACATCAAGATGACCAACACAATCAGATAAAAAGCACAAAGATGTGAGATCACCTGTTCAGTTAACTACGATTTTTATAAAAATGTATACACATCCAATGCACATTTGAGCCTCGTAAAATTGTCTGATTTAGAAGAAATTGATTAGAAGTGCAGTCTTCATGTTTTCAAAATGTAGATTAAAAAAACATTTAGCAAATTTCTTAGACAAATGCATGACTACAAATACAAACTTTGAAATGGTAGTCAAGTCTAATATTGATTTCACATTTTATACATTCTTAAAAATGGTATGATTCCAATGTATTGCAACTACAAAATATTCACAGAAAAAAATGTTTCTGAGCAAGAAATCAATACATGTACCACATTTCTGCATGTAATATAAATTTTCTTATGGCTGTTGAAATTCTTTATCTTCTGGAAAGATGAGTTACAAATGATTGAATGTACATCAACATTTCTTATACATGTACATTACGTATGCAACAACTACACATGAATTTGACTGAGTATTAAATCCATGATACAATATCAATTCTGTAAATGACACAAGTTATCAACTTTTATGATACATGACAATTAAAAAAGGTAACCCAAATGGTAGCAACAGCATACATGCATATTAATTTTTTTACTCAATGATTTAGCCTGACGAAGTAGGGAGAAAGACACAATCTGAATGAAGGAGAAAATATACTGGGTAAACCAAACAATTCCCTGTTCAAGTCTTCACAATGTCTCTTGCAGACAATATAAAAAGTGACATTGTCATGTTTCTGTGCAGAACTAATGGGAAGAATAATCAATTTTTTTCTGTTGAAGCCATTCTTAAGTTGAATGGGGGTGTTGTTTTTTATTTTGTAAACTTTCATTGTTATATCAACAATTATTATCTATATGGGAGTTTTAAGCCGTACAATATTAAGCCATATTGTACGGCTTCAATTTTACGCTTGCGCAAAGCAGTGACCAGCCTTCTGGTATATGTAAAGATAATAAT
>BQKZ01007055.1:0-11134 GCA_036244855.1 Temnopleurus reevesii | reverse complement strand
ACCTATTGTGCAAGTTTGATGAAAACCGGGCAAGGTGTTTTTGATTTATAGCAATTCTAAATTGTTGACGCCGTCGCCGCCGTCGGAAAAAGCGGCGCCTATGTCTCGATTCTGCTACGCAGGCGAGACAAAAATTGAGAGGCAAAATAATTTTGAATGCCACATGCGTTCAGGTACTGGCATAGGCAAAAATTGAAAATAATCATGTCTGATGTCAGGCAGATAAATATGGGTGATTACACAGGATATAATTTAACATTTTGGGAACAGGGGAGCAAAAAAGTACGACAAAAACTAAGAAGATATATTTGAAATTGAAATTTTCATATATTTGAAGTATCTGAGATGTAAGTCTAATCAACCCACAAAAATATACAAATATGGTCATACAAATTGCACAATTCACATCAGATTTAAGCATCAAATGTTTTTAAATAACATTTATCCTCCAGTGTTGTGTTGATCTTTTTGTGCTTTGTGTGCTCCTGATTAACTCTACATGTATGCACCAACATGAAACCAAAGTATGTATAACAAAGACAATATAGTAAGTATTAGTAAGTATTATTTAAGCCCTTCAAAACTATGTTTTATTAAATTTCAACAGGTGTATAAATTAATACAACGGTTTCCATTACATTTTATCTTGACATTTTGGGGGATTTAAAATTGAGCTTTTAAGCAATACCCATAACTTATACCAGTTCAGATACATCAAATACATTATGGACCCCCTACTGCAATATTGAAATGTATAGTGAGCACTTTCAAAAACTGAAAACAAAAACAATCATTTGACATTGAATACCGAGTTCTTACTAAAATTCTAATTCAAACCTAAAATCAATATTCTGTCATTCTGAATTTTGATGAATTATCAGTAAAGGAGTACATTATTTGTCTTACACGCACAAACCTCTTTGTACTTGAAAATTAAAAACAAAACTAAGTACTTTGCGATTATTCAAATTTATTGCCAGCTAAATTCACAAGATGACAAGTCTGATATTTCACACAATATAATACAATTACGAAGAGTTAGACATTTATTTATTTAAAATTTCCTAGCCTAATGTTTGGTCCTTTTTGCATTCTTCATGCAAACTCACATTATTTTTGTAGCCTTCATTAGTGCAGCATAATGAAATGTCACATTGTAGAAAATGGACATAACAACCCCCCTCCCCCCTTCAGGTCTCCGCAAAAGCTTTAGGAGACAAGATATTTCTTTCCCTGCTGTTCATGAAACTTGTGGCAGCAACAAGGATTTCAATGGATTAGTGGTCACTGACTTATTTGTCGCTGTGAGAACAATGGAAGGAAATTCTTCTGTGCAGTAGAGCCATTGCGAAGTTTGGGATAGGGAGTTACATCAATTTGCCCACTTTATTTCTCCTCTAGTTCACGTTGATCATCAATTCAGCAACATGATAAACCATAAGGTGTTGCATCCCATGCCATGATCTGGCCCTCATTAAAAATCTTATCACTATGGCTGAGTTGGCACCTGTGAAAGGGTGACCAGTTGTGCACACAGTCACGCGTACCTCTACAAACAGCTTTATGAAACGGTGGTGTTTCACCAAGATAAGACAAATTTTAAGAACGATTGGTATCTGCTCTTGTGCTTAATGTTTGATAATTATTACACGTATACAGCACAAGAACTGATACCAGTTGTTCTTACATTTGTTTTTAAAGTTTTGTGTGACTTGGTGAAACACCGCCCAGGTATCTGGAACTAAAAATTCGAAGCTTTCTTGACTTAATTATTTATATCCTACCGACAATTTGAATCTTATCTCTGTATGCTATACCATTACTTGAGCAATCCTGTAAAGAAAGGGTCATGTCTATTACACTATTGACAACTGTGCAAAGCAATTCCTTCAAATATCAATTATGTCAGATGCCGATTCACTTTCAAGGAATTTCTTTGAGCGGTTGTGTTGAGATGTACCGCTGCAAGTGTTACGAATATAAAAACTTTTTGTAGAATAGCGCAATAGACGGGTTTACTAATTGATTCAAATTTATACATGTTTCTTGCAAACAAATGTAGTTAGGTTGCATTTCTTAATTAAACCTGTTAGCAACAATTTAATTAAAATGCTTGGAATCCAGTGTGCATACATTACATGTTGCCATGTTGGACAAGACTTGGGAAAGCTTCCAGGTTGTCAAGAATAATCTTTATGAATAGAGTATGCATAAAATTTGCATCTATTAATAAACCCACCTCTTGCACAGATGTGGCACCTACTGAGATATTAAGAATCGCACATCTCTTAAAACTTCTATTTGCACTGTGCCCACTGCCCACATCATGACGACATATCGGTGTAGTTGTTATGAAGGATGGTGTTGTCGTTTTTCATCAGCATACCAACGACCTTCTTCTCAAACTTGTCGCGGACGCTTCCAAACTCCATCACGCTCTTCGGCTTCTCCGCAAACCAGAAGCGATCAAATTCTGTGAACACATAACCTGTGGATCAAATGATGGAGATTATGAAAACAATTAATTCGATCAGGTGGTCGTTTCATGAACCCAACACGGACTAATCTTATGAAATCCTTGGTTTTGATTGGATGAAAAGCACTATCGCTGACTGTTGCTGTGGTAACTGTCATGAAATGGCTCTCGGATTCATTTGAAGTGAGGCTGGAAGAGGCTGGAATAAAGATGTACAATTTCATTTTAACATAATTGGTTTTACGCACCGGAATATAAACAAGGGAACATCACATGAAACTATTGCATTTAAACAAGTGATACAGAATTGAAATGTGTTTCAATAGTACATGTATATCAGATAGTTTACAAAACTACGTCAGTGTTTTTGTATACATGTACTTGCATTATTCCCATGTCTGTATACTGGTTTATAAAATTATCTGAAATGTAATAATTTCTTTCAGCAGCACAATGAGCTTTGTGAGACACTTAAATGAATAAATTTCCAAAGCAAAAAATACTTCTCTTCATTTCCTCAAAATAGCATTCTATTTGCAAGCCCCTATGTTTTACTCGCTCAAAAAAGTGTTAAAAACATGATTCATTACTGATAGAGGTGCAAAAAGAAGCATCATACCGGTACTTACAATAGATCCTATGAAAATGATATATAGCAGGCTCTCCGGTGACTGAGTGGTAGAAATGCTCCCTGAGTGAGCCATCCTTGAGCAAGTTGTAAACAAGGCTTGTCAAGTTGATCCCTACAACTGCATACGAGTACCTAATAATCACATTAAAAAAATTGATAGAAAAGGTTTTGTTTCATAAGATGCACTGCATAGTCTCAGTTCAATTCAAAACAATACAAAGTATAAGGTTCATCTCGTGGAAGACATCCCTCAATCTCATTTCCTATCAACTGTTAAAGCATATTTTGTGCAATGAGAAAAATGACACTATTTCAATTTCTGTTGTACAATACAAAATACATGTTTTGCTCTATGGGTGATATCCAGTGAACTAATTTCATTACATATTTACACGTCAACATAAATGCACCCTGAGAGGTCTGTACTTGAACAGGCTGTAAACAAGACTATAGTCAAGTTGATCCCTACAACTGCATAGGAGTACCTGATAATCACATGGATACAGAGTAGACTTTAGTTCTTGCAGGAGATATGATTCAAGCTCATTTCACAATAAAGGTCTGGTATCAAATTACCTCCATAATCGTTTTTCATTTGGTGCAATTTCTATAAATTTGAAAAAATATAAAATTTAGCCTTTCTTTTTTTCATTCTTGTTTCTCAAGATCGATGGTAAAGGGGGCACTGTCAAATTGCGTTTCATTAGACTTTGTAATAACTTTTACTCTTCTCCAATCCAAAATTCAGCCCAACTGATGCTATTTAAAAAAAAAACAACGATATTGCATGGCAACCAAACAGTTTTTTCGTCTTATAGCATACCAATAATATTCTTTCAAAGTTTGATACATTTTAACTGACAAAACCAAATAGTACAATTTACCCATCAATATTTATGTAGAGATATTTTTTTTAAAGAATGTTTGGTGTAGGAATCTTACCATAATGTAGGATGCTGTGAATGTATCAATGTTTGCCTCGCAATTCCATTGTAGTTTTCAGCATAAAACCTTAAAGAAACAAAACATTTTTAACATCAATTTAAAATTAAGATATTTATCCAAAATTAAAATACATACAAATTAGCTCAAATCTTTAATAGACATTTTGGGATTAAAGAATCAATAAATTTGATAATTTGCATTTACAGCCTATAGGCACTTATACTTCATTTATCACTATTAAGAAAACTCAAAGACCATAGTTATAAGAAATACATACAACTACCTAGAGAACATGTGTGTCTTGCGATTCATTGGACATGGATTTCAATATATTTAGATCAGAAACATTACTATCCAGTAAAGTAAGAAAAAATAGAGTAGACTTTTTTTCTCCTTAGAACAATCAATGAACCTCAATGTTGCCTTGCTTTTACATTTGTCACCTTTAAGGATTTATGACCATTTTAGTGATTATTTTCATTTAAAGAATTCTCTGTGTCCAGCGGCACATGGTGAGAGAATGAAAATGGGCAGATTTAGTGTAAAATTGTTTTCTCTTTCTGCTCATACAACTCGTATAATTTTTTGAGCACTGTATAAACAGTTATAATTATTGAACCAAAACACAAAACGTGTTCTATCGTCCTGAAAGGGCTAATTAATATATATGAAGAATGATATTTTCTTGATGGCTGAATTTTTATAAATGAATTTCAGCATCAGAAGATACAGTCCTAAGATAACTTTGTATTTATGCAACCATTTGGATATTCAACTCTTATCATGAAGGAAACAACATGACTCAATAATCCTTTAGATTATATTCTTCCTCTACAAGTACATTAAAAAATGAAGGGGGATGTATATGTAGGCCAATATATATTTTCATGGATTTCAATATATATTTCTTCACGAACTTCCTTATTTCAGCAGGAGAGAGAGAGGGAGAGAGGGATAAAAAAAAGATTTCAGCCGGATAGAGGAAACAGCATGACTCAATATTTCCTTCTAGTATACTCAATTTCTCTGATGTATAATTGGCCACTCCTCATATAATGTTTAATTCTAACTCTCAACTTATAATGTTTGTTAAATTTACATTTAATGTTTAGTATGTTTTGTAAGATTATTTATTGATTGTTGATGTTTTGTAACTGCATAGAGAGTTTTCCAAACTACAATGCGCTTCAAAAATTTATATAATTACTATCATTATATTACCCATGCAATATGATATGTCCATCACAAAATGGGGGTAAATAATGAGTCAATACTATACAAATGCTTCATCAAATGTACAAATTAACTCTTTGAACCCTAATGGCTGGTTTTCCGGCCACGCCGAGAAAGCAAAATAACCCGAGTGGCCGGAAAACCGGCCTACGTCATATGCACAGAAATCTGTAGTCATATGACTTCTTTTCGTGTTATGTGACTTCTTGCGTGACCCCATTTTGATCAGGTGATCAAACACTTCATACTATGGGACTACTACTTGCTTTTTTGTGAAATTTTTGAGAAAGAAGGTGAATAAATGTGGTGGAAAAACATACACATCCAAGGAGGCTCTTGCAATAATATTAGGAGATTCCGCGGAAGATATTGATGACTCTGAATACTGTCATGGTAGTGATTTTGAAATTGATACGGACGATGAGGTTGAAGCAGCTAATGTTTGTGAATTTAGCTGCTAGCTGTTCCTAACCACCTCCAGCCCCGTGCAAGCTTGGGAGATCACTCTCAGTGTCCCGATGGAACAAATGGTAATGGTCAAGATGGGGATAATCACAGTGAAGGCGCGGAAGAAAAGGTTAGCTAAGAGCACATTCCCTTTTATACAGTAATCATTATTTTATTCTGTGCAGAATATACTTTTATAATAGACAAATACAGAATTTATGTGATTTGAATTTAAAAAAAAATTGAATTGTTTAAATTTTTGACATAAGTCAAGAATGTGAAAAACGCCAAATAACTCAGGGTATAGCTCACGAAGTATGAAAATAGTTCAGGGTTCAAAGGGTAAAAACTCATCCCATAAATCCTATTCCATGCTGCTTTTAGATGTGAAAGACACCAAGTTCCTAGAAATTAACCCTATATTTTCTCTTTTTTTTAACATGAACAGTTATTATCTTTGCTGCAAATTTGAACAACCAACTTTTAAACAACCGGATCAGATTGAAATTGCAATTTAATATTGCTAGGTTCTTCACCAACCCTTATTCTAACATTAAGAAATTCAAATAAAAACAAAATGCAACTTACACTAAATTGTCCAGTCCAAGGATTCCTGTAAGACAAAAAAGAGAATTTATTAGTGTAACAATAAGAATTGTGACATTTTGTGATGATAATATATAATGGCACAAAACTAAATCATATATTGCATGTTAATGCTCAAGAGATGAACAACTGGATTCAACCATGCATGTAAATCACGTCATCTACTGGAAATTGTGTTTGTTAAACAGTTGTCTTACACACTGACAAAACAAAAGCAGTTTAGTTGCATCCTCATTCAAATACAAAAATATATATTACTTATCATGGTCTCCCATAGTAAATGATACAATTTGGAACCATAAACAAATTGGAAATAAAATATTTTTCAGAACGACTTCCTGTGCATTGCACATTTTTCCCAGTTTGATAACACTCACCCATGCCTCTGAAGTCTGTAGCTGGATCATCGCCTTGGAAACCAAGCTCTCCCCATTGTTTACAGACCCGCTGCTTCAGTTTGGTGTGTGGCATCATCAAGTCCCAAAGCTGTCAAAAAATAACAAAATATAACGTATACTAAGATGGTTGGGGGATGTAAATCACAATTCTTGACACTGATAATTAGAGAAAATTAAGAATTGCAGATGGCGCAATCAAGTTTTCACTGTTATCAAGTCATATGATTCGGGATACCAGTTAACTCATGCATTTTGCCTAAAGATGTGACGTAATTGTTAAATGGACCAAATGATCAACGTTTATCATCCAATCTAATGACAAGGATCTTAATCGGTGTCACATAACAAAATATAAATTATGCTTCCATATTGATTCAATCGATTCAATAAATTTAATGAATATTTATGCAGAATTTACCTACTGCTGTGATTCAAATGGAACCCATCACAGTCATCGCTTCTCAGTGGTCTATTGGAAGACACCTGTCTAGTCATCAGGATATCATGTGTTCAATTCCTACCCGAGTATGCCTGTGATTTTTTCACACCATCTCAAAGATGCACTTTCAATCCATGATTATCCATGTTGGGATATGGCAAGAACTGGTTTTTTTCTTCTCAATTAATAAAAACAAGATTTACCTTTTGTAGAGACCTTTCATGTCCAGGGTTTGTAGTGGAGTATTTCTCTTTCTTGAGAGTCTCAATCTCTCGGATGAGGGCATTGTATCCGCTGATCTGTCTCAGAGATGCTTTTAGAGTTGATGAGAATCTGAGACGAAAATGGATGAGATGAAGAAAACTTGTTGTCAGGTCTACATATATATGATTCACAATGGAATATTTCTCTTTCTTGAGAGTCTCAATCTCTCGGATGAGGGCATTGTACCCGCTGATCTGACGTAGAGATGCTTTTAGAGTTGATGAGAATCTGTGATTAGAATGGATGAGATGAAAGAAAACTTGTTGTCAGGTCTATGAACATTTCAATAACACTTTTTTATGAGCATTACAGAAATGAAACTTTATCTACATATATTCCCACGTGTCTCCATCTCTACATATTTTGATCTCAATTATTATTTTTTTATATTTCTACTTTCTTATTATATTGCTCAGTCCTTCTGCATCATGTTGCTTCCTTTGTTACTTCTCTTTCTAATTTTTTAAATCTCTCTCCCCCCCCTCCCCATCTCTCTTCATAACTCAATGTATATTTCACAATGGAGTATTTCTCTTTCTTGAGAATCTCGATCTCTCGGATGAGGGCATTGTATCCACTGATCTGTCTCAGAGATGCTTTTAGAGTTGATGAGAATCTGAAATGAAAATGGATGATGAAAGAAAACTTTTTGTCAGGTCTATGAACACTTCAATAACACTTTTTTATGAGCATTACAGAAATGAAACTTTATCTACATATATTCCCACGTGTCTCCATCTCTACATATTTTGATCTCAATTATTATTTTTTTATATTTCTACTTTCTTATTATATTGCTCAGTCCTTCTGCATCATGTTGCTTCCTTTGTTACATCTCTTTCTAATTTTTTTTAAATCTCTCTCCCCCCCTTCCTCCCTCCCTCCCTCCCTATCTCTCTCCACAACTCAATATATGATTCACAGTGGAGTATTTCTCTTTCTTGAGAGTCTCAATCTCTCTAATGAGGGCATTGTATCCACTGATCTGACGTAGAGATACTTTTAGAGTTGATGAGAATCTGAGATGAGAATGGATGAAAAGAAAACCGATTTTCGAGTACATATTGATGCACTTTAACTTCAGGAATATCAGCATTTAATTGAATATGACAACCTACAACAACAATTGATCATATTCTTCACCTAATTTTCGTTTCCTCTTTTTTTCTATCTTTCTTTTTTTTTCTTTGCTTTCTATCTTGCTTTCACTGAAACATCCTCAGTTTGGGGCTTTTTGAAAACATTATTTTCAAACACTTTCTTTACAATTTCTCTTTTGCTTTTTATTCCTCCCTGATTAAATCTCTCTCCCTCGCTCATTCTCTACATTCTCTATTTAGAAACTTTCCCTCATCCATTCCTTTCTCTCTTCATGAATACAAATAGAATATTTTTGCATTATTAGGGTATGACCTGTGCACTCAATTATTTATCTAGATATTTCTTAGTAATGCTATTTAAAACGGAAAAACATAGATAACACACAGATAGCAACAGTAACAGATGAAACTCTAATAATAATGATAATAATATAGCATTTAAACACACCATCTCTCTAGTCACCTATTCAGAGGCGCTAGACAAATTATCTTATAATTGTTACCCGGCCATAGCATAGCTGTCAAGTAGGCACTTTTGCATTGAACGGAATAAATTCCTGCCGGTACCCATTCACCTCACCTGGGTTGAGTGCAGCAAAATGCAGATAAATTTCTTGCTGAAGGAAGTTGACACCATGGGTGAAATTTGAACCTACGACCCTCGGGTTGAAAAGTGAGTGTCAGAACAACTACACGACGACACCTCCTAAATCGTAGGTGGCCATTTTACTTACATCAAGATAAGAATACTGGAAAGATTCAGCAAACTCTCCAAAAACTGAACAATTATAACAACAGCATTTTACTCACTCTGGGTAGATCTTTGGACTGATGTTCTTCACTGACATAGCATACTTGACGGCTTCCGAGATGTTCAGGTCATCATCAACAACCATTCGCTGGAACGTCCGCAATTTAGAGGTTTTCAAGGTATTTTCTTCATGGAATTAAAAAAAAGACACAAATATGTACTATGAATTTATTAGAAAAACCCCAGTCAACAAATTTGAGAGAGCGTTTGTGAAAAGAATTAGAATTTTTACACAAGAAAATGTGATTTTGATTAAGTAAATCAAAATTAATTTTCAATTAAGTTTTTTAAATACAAGAAAATACCTGAACAGTAAAGCAAGAGATAAAGCAGATATATAAAAAATTTTGAGAGACCCGTGTTTGATAGTTCATCACAGGCACAAATTTCTTGTAAACCAAAGACACAAATACATCAAATGTTATCCTAAGAGGGTGTTGTTCAAAAGTTGCAATTGGTCGCAAGTTATAATTGATGAGAACATACCAATCAAAATCATTGTTTCATGTACATCTTGTTTGAAGCACATATCATGCGCTAATGAATACCGGTAAGCGCGTTACAAATTTGCAAAGTTGCAGTTGATGTGCAGTTAAATTTTTAACAACACCCCCTAAGACTGATGCATTCAGGCTATGTTGCCATTTGAATTGATTTATAGAAAATTCAGTATCCCATCATGAAGAGAAAGAGGACGATCAAATTTGGGGAATACAATTTTAGGTTGATATATACCTGAATAAAAAAAATAAATCAACTCACCAATCTCTTTTGTCTTGTGCCCCGTCTTGGTGTAAGCGTTGCAGCAGATGCGGAGCAGCTCGCACTTGCCTGTGGCTCGACGCAGCACCCACTTCAACATCGGGCGGAACCATGTGAAGTAGACATAGAGCCAGATTCTGTACCACATGTCCTACAACGGGTAGCCACACTTGGCCACAGTGGTGTGTTCAGGTGATCACACGAGACCACAAAGTATTGAAGGAATTTTGGCAGAGTGCCTGCCCACAAGGGGGCCAAGCTTTGGGTTTGATGTTCCTCGATGAAAAGTCTTTTTCTGTCCCTGTAAATGATAAGATAAACAGTATACTATAGGACATGTTCAAAAGCAAGAATGTATGGAAATATAAATTAAACTCAATACTTTACATGTAAGTGTTATTCACGTTCCTTTTTTTCCGACTGGTCTGCCGCTACTTTCGTTATCATCACAACATCAGCTAGCTAGCTCTCACACCCAGCAGCTCGGCTCCACGCAGCTCAGCTCAATCACTGAGTCATGCAGAGGGGGATACCCATTACAATGAAGGCATATATTGGGTACCGGTGTGTGTTCGGGCTTTAACAGGATCCAACCATGTGTCAAATTATTTAGTGCGGTACACATAGAAATTTTGCGAAGTCTAACCTATCGGCGATATCGTATTTTAGGTCCCTAGGAACCTTTTTCCACCACGCCTTTTCTCCTATGGAAATTTGGTATTTGATTGATGTCATCGCGCATCTGTCAATCAGTGAAATTTACATCATCCACGCGACCGCTGGATGCATGCGTGCCAGTCTTCAAAAGCAGAAATACAGACAGTTTTCTTTTGTTTAGTCTACACTGCTCTGAATTTTTTTAAATTTAATACCTGACAACACTAAATAAACCTCATCGTTCATTTAATCCAGTAAAATTGAGTTCAAAACTCTAGAAAACTCTCTATATATTACTCCCCCTTTAGTCCACCTTTGCGTGTTAAATTCTTATTTTTCCCATAGACGGGGACCTAAAACACGAG
>BQKZ01007054.1:8911-33981 GCA_036244855.1 Temnopleurus reevesii | reverse complement strand
AAGAATTGAGATGTTTTATATTCTCTATGATAAATTGATGTTCCTCTTTACCTTCTCTTGTAGATCCTGTTTCTCTGCAGTGAGATCTCCTATCGTCTCAAGGTGCTCGTTGATCTTGGCTTGTTCATTGGACATCTACAAAGATAACATTCAGATAACATTCAAATAAGAATCAGATTAAATTATATTTAGGTAAGACTCACATTCATATAAGATTCATTTTCATCTAAAGGGGTGTTGCTCAGAATCAACTGCAAATCAACTGCAACTTTGGAAATTGTAATGCGCATTTTTATTCACGCGCGGTGTGCGCATTTACCAAGACGCGCATGAAACAATGATTTTGATTGGCGCATTCCGATCAACTGCAACTTGCGATCAATTGCAACTTTTGAGCAACACCCCCTTAGATTAGATTCTTAACAGTGAGATAACCTGTCATCTCAAGGTGCTGGTTAATTTTTGCTTGTTCACTGGACATCTACAAATCATTATTGAAAAAACATTCAGTAGCAGCAAGTAAGAGACGTACACTTTTCAATCCTTGTGACTTTCGTAAGTAGTACATTTCTAGCTACATTGGGTGACTTCAAGTACGGTGTTCAGTGTTGGTGTTGGTGTTGAGAGAGCAAAACAGTCCGTACACCGAGCTCCAACACCGTTGGTCAGTTTACAAAAGTGATACAGAAACGACCGGAAATACGTCAGAATCTTTCAAGGTCTACCCCAAACACTGACAGACTTTAAGTTTGGCGTTGAGGCTGGTGTTGGTTTTGCTGCAACACCAACACCAGCGTTCAACACCGTACTTGAAGTCACCCATTGTGGACTCCATTTAAGTTTGGCATTAGCTAATCTGTCTCTCTGTGCATGTCTATTCAAATATCAAAAAGTTGAATAGTGTATTGAATTATTATTTGGTCATATCTTTCTGAAACTAAGAAATCAAGGATTCCAGGGAGACCCCTATTCAGGCAGTGAGAGGGCACCAACCTTTAATAATTTATGAAATGAACAACTGTCACATTTATAAAATACAAATGTAAACATCAATTTTACCTGGTGTATAAAGGCTCTGTGTTTCTTGAGTAAATCATTGAAGTCTTCCTCTTGGTCCTCTAGTCTACTCTCAAGCTCTGTCTTATCACGGTTTGCAGACGATAGTCTCTCTTCAGCCTGCATAAAAACATAAAAAGATCAATGTCACATGTTACATGAGTCTAGACTTGGTTTGATAGAAGATGAAATAACAAGAAGCAAGTTTGAAGATTTGCTCCGTGGTATGAAAAGACATTTTACATGTCCTTTTATAATGTTGTTTTATTTATGTTTTACTCTGTAAATTGAAAACATAATTCAGCATTTAAGCCCCGGTCACATAGGACCCCGGAAGCAACACGATTCATTCCGACTCTTTGTTAATTCACAGTTAACTGCCTCAGAACAATGAGTCGTGGTGAATCGTGTTGCATCCGGGGTCCTATGTGACCGGGGCTTTAGCTGCAAAGATTTTTAATTAATAAACCATTTATCTATTCTTTAATTAATAAACCATTTATCTATCTTTTATCTATCTATCTATCATAGAAAGAATTATAGTTCATTGGATTAGAAATCAGTGACGAGCAACTAATAGTCAAGTAAAAGGGGTAGTACACAAATAAATTTGAGTGGTAAGGGGAGGAAAAATTTATCTGGCAAAATAGATAAATAATATGGGAATGATAGAGGAATAAATTCAAGCATCATGAGAAGAGAAGTTGAATACAGGAGGTTTACAAAGAGGGTGAGAATAAGGACAAGAAAATTAAAGGCAAGAAAGAGGAAATGTAGAATATCTGGAGATGGGTAATACAAGGCTCAAGATCAAATGTTTGATGGATGTAACATATAGGTACATGTACCAGGTACATGGCCACGAACCTGTATGCATCTAGATTATCATCAAAACAAACTATTGAATTCCAAATATTTAAGACCTTGTCTGGTACAATAATGGTGCAACTAGATAGGGCAACCAATAATCTTGAACTTACAACCTCACATTGCAATCTATTTTATTTTTTCCCATCTCTCTGAAAAGAACAATATTCGAGGTTTAACTATGCTAGAGTAAACCACTACATGTATATCACATTATATTTATTAATAAATAATTGTTGAGCAATCAACCATGAAAGCCACTACATTCCAACATCGACACTGCTCAGGGCCACATTTTAATTTTGTTGCTATTCAAACATTCATTTTCAGTTCGCATAATGTGTATTTTCAATGTGAGATTAGTTTGAAAAGGAAAACGTAGAAAGAAAAATGAAAGAAAAAAATATAATGAAAAAAAAAACCCCACAGTTTTTCTGAGAGAATGCAAGGTCTTGTGCCATTCTTGGTTTTAGCTCTCAGGTTTTTTTTAGCTTTTCTATCATAAATTTAATTACGCAGGTCTATAAAATTCAAAAATATTCATTCAAAATTCATTCAAAATATTTTTTCACTCCTCTGTATCTCTACCTATCTATCTATCTATTTTAATTCTTCAATGAATAACTTTGTGCTAAATTTCTATTCGTCTTATTTGCTACAAAAAAAATTAAAATTGTACAAAAGAAATTTATGCCTCCTTTTCTTCTTTTTGTGCACNTTCTTGGTCCTCTAGTCTACTCTCAAGCTCTGTCTTGTCACGGTTTGCAGACGATAGTCTCTCTTCAGCCTGAATATACATGACAAGATCAATGTTTGCATGTTATATAAGTCTAGATTTGATCTAGTGATGAATTACAGAGATTTACATATAAATTTAAAGATTTGCTCAGTAGTATGAATCACAGAAGGAATTAAAGCTCATTGAATTAGAAATCAGTGACGAGCCACTGATAGTCAAATAAAAGGAAGAATGCATTATTGAGTGGTATGGGGAGGAGACATTTATCTGACTAAATAGACAAATTGACATAGGAGCGATGGAGGAACAAAGTCGATCATCATGAGCGGAGAATTTGAATACAGAAAGCTTACAAAGAGAATGAGAATAGGGTCAAGAAATTAAAGGCATAAGAGAGGAAAAGTAAAATATTTGGAGGTCATTCAAAACTCAAAATCAATTTTTCGATAGATACAACATATTCATACATGGCCATGAACCTGTATGCATTTAGACTATCTTTGCAGCACCAAAATAAAATATTACATTCCTAATATCAGAAACCTTGATTGGTACGATGATTTCATAATGGTGCAACTAGATTGGGAAAACAATAATCTTGAACTTACAACCTTACATTGAAGTCTATATTTTTGTTCTTTATATTTTTCAAATACTATTAATGTTTGCATAAACCAGAATATCACATCATATTCATTAATGCATGATTGTTGAGCAGTTAACCATGAAAGCCACTACATTCCAATATTGCCACTGCTCAGGGCCATGCAGCCATATTTTTAATTTTTTTGCTATTCGTCTGTTCATGTTCAATTTGCACAAAGCGTATTTTCAATGTGAGATGTGTTTTGGAAACGAAAATGGAGTGAAGTTTGAAGGAAAATATAAAGACATAATTTCATTTCAGTTTTTCTGAGAGGATGCACGGTCTTGCTCCATTCATGGTTATGCTACCCAACATTTAATTAAGCATGTCCATAAAAATCAGTTGTTAATATTTCTACTGCATTCTACATGTATCTCTAACTATCTATTCTTAATTCTTCAATGAACAACTTTGTGCTAAATTTCTATTCGTCTTATTTGCTACTAAAAATTCAAATTGTACAAAAGAAATTCATGCCTCCTTTTCTTCTTTTTGTGCACAGATAAATGTTATTGATCCAAAGATAACAAGAAAGATTTGGTACACCTAGGGATTGTTTCACCAAGTTACAAAAAACTTCTTGTGCTGCTATACTCATAATAATATCAATCAATGATCACAAGAAAACTTGTTCTTAAAGTCTTTCTTAAAATCTGTAACTTGACATGACACTACCCTGATATTATTCCAGTCTTTCATACCTCCTTCAAAGACTATATCTTAAAATTAAATACAAAGTCGAATTCACAAATCTACTTACATCTGACTTAGCCTTCATCATATCATCCAGCTGCGCCTGTAGTTCTGATAGCTCTGATTCCAGGTTCTGCTTGGCCTTCACTGCTGAGGAGGTAGCGAAGGTTGCATCTTCCAACTAAAGGAGAAAGAGAGAGAAAAAAAAACATATTTAAAAGAGTATTTGCAGTGACATATTAGCATCTGGAATTCAGATAGCATTCCTGATATTCGTGATTGGATAGGCTTTTCGGTAGAGTAAGAAAGTGCTCTTAAAATGTTTGAATTTTGTACTCTGGTATTAGATGAACTGTAGAATGATATAAATGCCAATATCATATTGTGCCGTATTGTATGAACTTAGAGAAAATGGAAAGGAAGCTAGTACAAAGTGAAGCACTTGCAAATAACCACTTGACAATAAAAAGTGCATCAAAGAACAACTTGGAATTATTCCATTTGAAGTATTGGACAGTTTAGTCCTAGGTACATGTATGAATGTGCTCAGTAAGTAATGCAACTTGGGCAGATTATGAGGATTACTTTGGACTACACAGCTCAGCAGAACTTGTTTGAGAATTCAATATAAATTTGAATGTTGAGTTTATTGCTTCATCCTTTTTAACTCCTTCATCTTATCTCATTCTTCACCTGTTTGAGATTTGTTTATTTGGAGCTGCTGGGTTCTATCAATTCCATATCAGCTGAACCTTCCTGAGTAACACCTTGGTATTCTTCAATATTTACTCTCTCTTCAAACGATAATCTAATTCCTTATTCTTACTTCATCCTCAAGCTGTTTGAGTTTAGTCCCACTGGGAGCAGCAGAGTTCTGCCTGTCTAAAACCGTATGAGAATTCCGAATGAACACCTTGGTTTTTTTTTCAACATTTAATCTACCTCAAGCTAATTCCTTATCTTACCTCATTCTTCAGTTCTTTGAATTTTGTGCCACATGGAGCTGCCAAGCTCTTTCAACTCCACATCATCTGAATATTCCTGAGTAACACCTTGGTATTCTGCAATATTCAATCTACACAAACCACAAGCTAATTCCTTTATCTTACCTCGTTCTTCAGCTGTTTGAGTTTAGTCCCACTTGGAGCAGCTGAGTTCTGCCTGTCTAGCATCGTCTGAGCATCCTTGAGCAAAGCCTTGGTCTTCTTGAGGTCCTTGCGTAGTCTCTTCTCAGTGTCTCGGTCCGAGGCTAGAGGTTTATCCATCAGTTCCTGGACCCGTCTCTCCAGATCTCTCTTCTCCCGCATGACAGACTGGCGTTCCTCGTAGTCCTCCTCCAGTTGGATCTCCATCTGTTTTACCTGTTGTTTGAGAAGTGATTAATTATTATTAAAATTATTATTATCACACCGCCATTGTTATGTTGTCTAACCTCCAAATGTGTAGATATTTGGTCTTCCATGGCACCATGTAACAGATTTTACCTTCTTCAATTTGTAATATTTGTATCTTTCTTTACCCTTCCCTTTCCCTTATCGATGCATATCTTTATTGGTATCCTCCTTTTTGACACTGTCTGCCTTAACATTTTGTCCAAAATTCCTTTCATACTATCTTCCATTTTTCATCACATGGCAATACAATATATACAATACAAAAAGTTCTTATATAGCGCCTTTTCAAAATATATGGTACAAAGCGCTTCAAATTCTGTATTATAAATGAACAATTCTCTTTTCATTATCAAAAACTACCATGAATAATTCAGATTGTCACAAAAATATTGATGCATAAGGGTTTACAGTTCCAATATTTGGTACCCTCTGTCAAGTTGGCAGGTTATGATGATTCTATCCATAATGACATATCCTATTATGTGCACAGATTTTGAAGTACAATTATATGTAGGTTCATACGTATTCTTAGTAGTCTTAGGGGGTGTTGTTCAAAAACAACTGCAAATCAACCGCAACTTTGCAATTTGTAACGCGCATCTTCATTCATGCACAGTATGCATATTTAATAAGAGGCGCATGAAACAATGGTTTTGATTGGCACGTTCCGATCAACTTCAACTTGAGATCAATTGCAACTTTTGAACAACATCCCCTTAGTAGTTTATATGCCTATAACTCACCTTATTTTGTGCACTTGCCCGGACCTCCTCCACCTCCTCATCTTTAGCATCGAGCTCCTTCTGATGAGACTGCTTTATTCTCTCTAATTGCATCTCCAGTCTCAATTTGGTCTAAAATAAAAAAAAAACAAGAAAATGAAGTCTATAAACATATAGAATAACACTCAACATGAATTGTTTTATTCTCTCTAATTGCATCTCCAATCTCAATTTGGTCTAAAAGAAAAAACAATAAAATGAAACCCATGAAAATATATAGAATAACATTGGACATGAATTGTTTTATTCTCTCTAATTGCATCTCCAGTCTCAATTTGGTGTAAAAAAAGCAATAAAATGAAACCCATGAAAATATAGAGAATCATCCTGGACATGAATTGATCTATTCTCTCTAATTACATCTCCAGTCTCAGATTGGTCTGCGTAAAATACAAGAAAATGAAATACATAAACACATAGGGTCGTAGGATCAAATCCCATCCATGGCGTCAATTTCCTTAAGCAAGAAATTCATCCACACTGTGCTGTACTCAACCCAGGTGAGGTGACTGTGTACCGGCAGGAAGAAATTCCTTGAATGCAGTTTGCCCAAAATGGGAGCCATGCTATAACCGATTAATAATGCACAAAGCGCTTAGAAATACTTTGTATTAAGCGCTATATAAATGTTGGATATCATTATTATTATCAATTATACTGGACATGAGATTAATTGTCATGAAATTGTTCTATTCTCTCTAATTGCATCTCCAACCTCTATTTGGTCTGTAAAAAAACAAGAAATAAGAGCCTAACAATTCAAATGTTGAAAATGTTTAGTAAATAGGAATGATGATCATCTGGGACACCTAATTCATTTTGCTGATAATTTTCTATCATCTCGAGTAGAATCCCAATCTCAGTTTGGCCTGGAACAAAACAAGAAAAAAAAGAGATCTTCATAGATTTAACAATTTTACAAAATACACATTCAAAAGATTGTATGAATGTAGTGTCAATGTACATGGTGTAAATATTGTGAACTAGAATTTGTCTACATAGTCTCAGATTATGCTCACACTTCATTTACTTACTTCAAATGACATATCAAAACCCCATGGAAAATATCTATATTCTGACAAACAATGTGGAAAATATCCATATAATGACACACAATGTAGAAAATCAAAGTAAAGAACAACTAGTAAGAATTAATCACCTTGCTTGATTTCAATATGGCTTCTGCTGACACTGTGCACCATGTTTAGCCCATAAATGATTTTCTACTGGTAGTGGATCAACATCGTTTACAGAAAATATCCCCTCTGATCATATGCAGACATTTGATACCGTAAAATTACAATACATACCAGTCATATAGAAAATAATCAATACTTTTTTAGAATATGATAGTGTCCAATGCCATTTAAAGGATTGAGTGAAATGCTAGATGTGATAACCAAAGAGTAAAATTTTGTGCTTGTGTCAGCCATTTGCACATCCATGCATATATACGAAAAAAAAAAGAATATTTGACTTGTTTTCACTCATGAAGCAATAATATGATGTATGATAAATTGCCCTTTTCGTCTAAGTACCGACCTCCTCATAGACTAAAAAGAGGGATGATTTTGTTCAAAAAATTGGGAAGAATAATGATTCCCATAAGGAAAGTATAGTACATTTATCATGAAAAATCATAATATGCAATGAAAACATGACTTCAGAATGTTGAAAAATCATATTTATCCCTCCAAATTCATAATGGTTGGGAGGTCTGTAAGTATTCAAATAAAAAAAAGATTGGTCTATTTGAATTTGAATAATTTGCTAAACAGAAATTCTAAGAAGAGGAAACTTTCATATGCACTGATTTAAAAAAAAAGATGTCTACTCACATTGAAGAAATCACAGAGCAAATGAAAGCCACAAAGGACAGCAACAATCTTAAAATGAACCACTTTCAAGATTCAAAACTGCTATTAATAAAATTTTGGTTTATTCTAGGAGATCTAAAAAGTTCAAGGCAAATCCATCAATGTAAGTTTGTTCCAATTAGATCACAATCTAGGGGTGTGGACAAGCCTGTGTGAATCATCAGGATTATGATCATCATCTATCATGAAAAAAAACCTCATTAATAAACCTCAAGTCATTTAACCACAAATGGGATGTGGATATGACCACTAAATCTTCAAAATACCTCCTGTTGACAAACCTTCAGTTTGAGAAATTGTAATTCTCATCAAGAGTTTTATGTACAATGGACATGTGTGGAAAATAGATAGGCAATAAAGATGATGAAAGTCAGAGTAACATTATATGAGAAGTTTTTGTTCTAATTGTAATCTTATTCCCAAATAATAATAATAATTATAGCATTTATATGGCGCTTCATACTGGCATTTCAAGCACCTTGCATTTGGTTAACTAAATCCTTAATAATCGCTAGTCGTTTAATTTCAAACAGTTGAAAATGATTACATCCTAAATATGATATGGATTCAAGCTTAAACCACATTCTTGAAAAGGGGTAATTGCAAATTGTTGATTTGAGAACTAGTCATCAATTTAATTCAGTTCAATTCAATTCACAGAACCCTGAGCAGTCTCAGGGCACTACCCTCACAGAGTATACAGTGAAATAAAAAAAGATTACAATTCAAACTTACACAGATTGAATTCTCAGACACTGCAAAATTCCATCAATACCAAAATCTAGATTTTTTTCAACTACATTTAAAAGAAACCTCAGACGCTCAAAATTCCATTGGTATCACAATAATTCATCCAACTCCATTTTACAAAAAAAAAAACGATGTAATAGAGTCACAAAACTCACAAAAACTTACTTTTCAACCAACAATGGCAGCCGACGTGGACTGAGGCAAACCTTAAATTTCAACAAATATCTATATCTTTACACAGATGAATGAGCTTCCATGGACAGACAATAGCAAAACAAATTGATTTATTTGCTTTTCAAATACACCGCATACAAAGTCACTCTGCTTACAGAGGCTTGACATTAGCTCCGAATGGTTGCGTATGTGAGAAAAAGGGAGTGATATGATTATCTATATATACAACCATGTATGTGTCCTAGTCACAGAAACAATACTCCCACATGACCGAGACTATATGTCACTAGATGCAATAATACAACATAAACAATTTGGCAGTCTAAATTTTGCAGATTTCAAGCAGTAAAAGAGGAAGCATTTCTTAAATGACTTCCTCATTTCTGATTGTTAACAGGGCAATTTTGGCCCTTATTGTTTCCTACAATGACGGACAAATTCATGACATTAAATTACTCAATGTATCGTGATCATTTCAAGGATGTTAACCAACAAATGGAAGCAATAAGCTATACATATTATACACTTCATTTATAAATGGATTGGAACTCATAGGATATTGTCAAAAATGAATCATGCTTAAAATAGTGTACTGAATAAAGAATAACTTAAGAATGTCCGTTGTAAACATCAACTTAGATGGATGATCAGGGTTATGATCTCATAAACTGATGTAATTGATTACATTACACATTTTCCTGTTTGATGTTTTGTCGGTATTTGTTTGGTTTTGTTTTTTTGCTTTGACAATTTATGCATGCAAATACATGTCTGCATTTCAAATACGCATTTGGCATGCATTTTCTAAGGATGTATTAATAGGCAGAAGATATGTGTCCAATTGTATGTAATCTTGACTATATATTCATCTTTATATCGCAAAATTTTCATGAGCCACGGGTAAGGAACAAAACTACGGTAAATTAACAATAAAAGATGGCTTTTCAAATTGCTTTTCAGCAAACTGAATACAGGAATGAGATAGTCCTTGTACATGTGTAAAGCTATTGGAAGTGACAAAATTTCAGATTCAACATACTCAGATGTCAAATACTGAAGAAATATTTCATTTTATCCATGGCTAATTTACTAGAAACTTCATTATGTCAATTTCATCATAAGAAATCTATGTCCAACCTTTCTAGCAAAAGCTCCTGTCAAAATGACAAATTACTTGCCAATATCGTTGCAATTATAATGAGAACACTTGAATGATTCAAGTCAACTGTCTTGCTGTAAAAAGATTTGGCATAAACCTCAAGGCTGTAATACTTACAACCAAGGCCATCCCTCAATAAATGTTTGATCAAACAATTGAAATATCTTGACATCAAACTTGTCAACAGTCCCCGAATCATGATTAATTTATATAAGCTATTAAATTGTATTCACATTTCAAAGAAATTCTTTTGTGTAATTACAGATGGCTAATAAATAAGTAAATATTTTTTTCATTCCTACACTATTATTCAAATATCTGTTTTCTATATTAAAAAAAAAGAAAAAAGATCTAAATCTATGATTGAACAAGGTATATAGTCATACTAACCGTCCAGAACCTTTATATCAGGAAAATATCCATAATTTGTACACTCTGAACTATATTCTTCATTCATTTTTGCTACATTTTACAATATAACTGTGAATAAACATTATTGAATGACCTTTTAAATACATTGAAGACAAAACAATTTGTAACAATACTGGGTAAAAGAAAATATAACCATCATTCAAATGAAATGACTGAAACGAAAAACATACTATAATCAAATAATTTTTGGTTTGCTAAAGTACTATCATATAATTAAGAATTTAAAGCACGGGTGAGCACAATAATGGCAAAATTCTTACTTTCCGCAAATCTTCGTAGTTATGATCCCGCATCATGCTCCTATCCTTCATCATCCACAATGTCAGAGAAAAAATATAACATCCAACTTCCTCAAAAACACCAAGAACGCTGAGAAATCTTTGAATCTATCCCAGGACTCTCTAACTCAAGTCACAACCCACTGACTACAACAAGCTCTACAGACTGAATGAAAATAGCTGAGCTATGTAGATATTTATAATCACTGACACATCATTCAAAATGGGGAGCTATTTGTGAACGAGGAGAAAGAAAATGGTTATTTACTAGCACAAATGCATATTTTCCTTTGTTCCAGGATTCGTAATTTTTGAATAATGGGTTTTGGTTGAACAGGCCTCATGGTCTTGTTTTGTTGGTATGGGAGCGGAGTTGAACTACCGATCTTCGGTTCAGTGGTTTCAGCATTCAAATGCAAGAGGGTCACCCATCCAAATCTCCCTAAGGCCAGGTCATGGACTTTTAGGCATCAATTGGTTCACATGAGATGGGCTAAAGATAAAACTCAGGATGATAATTGCACTTATGTGGTGTGAAAGAAGTTATTTGGCAGGTATTTAAAAGGCAGAATTTGTGAAATACTATTGCAGAAATCAGAAATAGGTGGAAGTGCTTACAGTTTAAGAAAGATTTCATTTATTCATCCAGCGATTCAAATTACAGTACTAGTTTCTATATTCCCACAGTAATAACACTTGATGGCATGTTTGTTAGGAATCATATGCAACAAATATTTGCTAATTACAGAGTGTTCCACACCAAAGGATTTGAGGTTTTGCCCCGGAATGTCAACATAATAATTGCAAAGTCTTTACAATTGGCCATGATATTGGTCTAAAAGTACATACTCAGACAGAATAAAACAAACAAACACCTAGAAAGGCTACCCTGGAATGTTATCATCACACAAATAATTGAATAAAAAAACATCAATAAGAGTTAATTAAAAAAAAAATTTTTTTACTATGCTCCATAAATTTGCAGCTACAGCTAAGCCAGTTCACGTGTGCACACATGTGAACAATCAGATTCAGACAATTACACACTTGAAAAGGCTTGATTGACACAGTGATCTGGAGCTTGAATACACTCCCAACAAACGTGTTCAAATGACAGTTTACATAATTGTACTCCTTCAAACATAAGAATCATAGTTTGTTAAAATTCAAAGGTATTCAGCAAAGACAATAGTGTGAATGATTATTTCCATTTGCTTTGCAAAGATTTACCACACATATCACCAATGACAATATCAGATACATTTCAAAATGGAATATTCTTTGGATGTACAATATTCAGATATTACTTTATCACATATGTTGGTTAGTTCAAACGTATCCCACCTATTATTTCTGCCCAGCCAATATTCATGTTCTTCTTTCGGATCTTAGAGCTTAGACATTAGACCTATCCTCACTCTCATCGAAGTAATAAAATATTTTATCTCTTCTTGCCCTCTCCTTCTTGCAGTGAGGTAACCTCTTTCACTTTAATATTGCTAAATGAACAATCTTCACAATCCAATACACGACTAATTACCGTAAATGCCTGCATAAAGTGAAAAACCTATCCGTTCTAGTAATAGAATCTGTCCTGCACGATCATCAACCTCTTCTTGATCTTGTAGCTTGGACTCCAGAGCTCTCTTCATCAATGTAACTTCCTCCGTCACTTCCATATTACAATCGGACATCACAATTACATTCCAGCTATGCCTTACTTAATTTCAATAACATCCAAAACATAATGACTAGTACTGTACATACCTGTTCTAGTTGTTGTATCTGCCCGGCCTGATCATTTAGCTCTTCCTCCTGATCTTGTAGTTTTGACTCAAGATTTATCCTCGTTCGTGAGTGCGGCTACCACCTTCACCTCCATATTACAATATGACATCACAAATCCATCCCATGAGTGCCTTACTTGATATCAATAACATCCAAAACATATTGAAATGTACATACCTGTTCAAGTTGTTGAATCTGTACAGCCTGATCATCCAGCTCTTCCTCTTGATCTTGTAGTTTTGAATTCAGATCTCTCCTTGCTCTCTTCAATGCAGCAACCACCTTAATTTTCATGCAACCTTGGTATTGTCAATCATCCCAAACCCATCATGTCACTTTTTTTCTTAATCTATTCAATCATATTTTACAATGAATAACTTGTTAGCAAATGAGAACATACAAGATATAAACTCATCTTACTTGTTCTAGTTGTTGTATCTGCCCGGCCTGGTCATCCAATTCTTCTTCCTGATCTTGTAGCTTTGTTTCTAAGTCTCTCCTCGCTCTCTTCAATGCAGCAACCTCCTTGACCTCCATGTTGCCATGTGACGATAGATCTTCCATTTCACTCTTCAGCGTGTCGATCTTGTCTTCCTTTACTTTTACCTCTGACCTTATATCCTGTGAAAAGACAAATTCACGGAAAAGAAAAATAATGAAAATACTCCGGTACATAACAGAGATTTGGAAAAGCGATAATTTTTAGTTCTTAAACACACTCTGTTGTCATAATTATCGTAATCGTGACAAATATAAATATGACATTTCTTTACTATGTAGTAGTCTTGATCAATCATTAGTAAGTCAAATTGTTTTCAAAGAAACAAATTTGTCTCAGAATTTTCTCCCATAAACCAGCAAGCTGCACTACAATAGCAAATTAATTTCTATGCAATATACTCCAAGTGACAATTCCAGAAGTGACAATACCTGCACAAAAATCAATTCCCAAGTATTAGAAAAAATAATCTCTTGACATTTTTCCAAACATTCATTCCTTGGTAAAAGCAGATTGGCATATACGTAGAGGAAGAGCTGGGCTATAATCAGAATATTTTAGGTCTTAAATCAATTTGTTAGTGATCGGAATCCAAAGCTAATCCCTCTGTAGAGATATGTCCTTCATTTAACAATTTCATACAAACTTCCAAAGATCCCTCATTAGCATCCTTGATATCAGAGAATATCTTTGAAATCATAGGATAAGGTATTTTCAATCCCATATTAGCTCACCTTGGAGTAGTACAGGTGGCATAATCCGTCAAATTAAAAGATAAGATGGTTCGGTCTCCTGCTCTAAAGCCCGTGCCTGCCTCATTGCATATTCATGGCTCTATTGTCTTTGATGCCAACATAATTAGGAGTGACAGTGAGGGTAATTCAGTTAGCATACTAGGTCAAAGATGTCCATGGGCTATTGCACTCAATAGCTACCATGCATGGCTAGGCTGAGGGCAAGGTTCTTCATGATAGTGCTTTCACATAGATATGAAAATAAACATAAACACAAATACTTGGCTTTATTTATTTATCTTTTATTTTCTTTTTTTCCTTCAAATTATTATGTGAAGTTGAGTGGCTTTGATGAAACAGCATCACATAATTTTGTAAAATATCATAAGTCTTCAAAGAGCTGCATTTGTGAGGGGGTGGGAGGAAAACAGCAGATAAAAAAAAATATACAGAGATAAACTAATACTAAATGTGGTTCAGATGCTTGGTGATCCAGCTTGGAGTTCGCAATCCAAAGAACAGTTGGCATCTTTGTATACTTGCCAACTAACTCTTAGAGCGACAACAGAGGTAGTAACATGTTATAAGCAAAACATATATCATAAATTTCCACCCTTATAAATAGCCAACTTTACTCAAAACCTACAGACAAAAATGATGATCTCATGTGATTTAGGTATTCAAAGTGCCAAAGGTGCCAATGGTTCCAGATATTGCATGAATATATAAGTGAAAAGGTGCATCAACAAACAGCTAAACCAAACAGTTTTTCATAAGAGAAAACGTAATTATAATATCAATATGCTTTCTCTAATGAGAATATAATTGGCTCAGCTGTAGGTGATTTACATTTCAATCTCTATCATACACATTCCGAAACAGTTAGCATCTCTGACGTACAGCATACTGACCTCAATTTGTTGTGAAATGATGTAGTTCTCTCCTTCCAGTTTGTCTTTTTCTCTCTGGATGCGATCCCTGGCCGTCTTCTCATGCTGCAGCTCCTGATGAACCTTCGCTATTTCAGCATCAAACCTACAATATTGAATGAAAAGAAGAGAAAATAATAACAAAGATTTCTACAACACTAACAAAACACAATGCCATTGAAGGCCGAGCTATAAATATCCTTATTCAGGGCATAAACTGATCCAGGGTCATTCCGAAGATCCTAAAATATTGGCAAGAAAAAAATTAGCATCAAAATTAATTTTGAATGTATTCTATTGTTTTTAATCATTTCTTATGTATTTCTAGGTTTTCAACCTCATTATTACTATTGTTTTTTCGATGAAAATTGTTGGAGACATCATTAGAGTCATAGAAAGTAGACTTTTTAATCATTTCAATCAGTGAAAGGAACACTGGACAGGGATTTATGAATTTTTACTGTCAAATACACAATTCCATTGACTTTGTACATGAAATCATGTTTTTGAACCATTTTTGGCTCGACAAGTATTTTTTTAATGCTTGTAGCGCCGGAACGGCATATCCAGTCATCACAAATTTGTTCTCAAAAGTTACGCGAGACAAAATATTACGACGCAAGCTTTTCGCTTTTCAGACTTCTCGCGAAAAATATTTAGGGGGGCCTATAAAGCACCCCTTACCCCAATGGGATTAGGGTTAATTATTCTAATTTCAGGCCCTCTAATTGCTGGAATCAATTTCAACTTTATTGGCATTAAGGATCCAGAGCGCCTGTTTTTTCTGCAATATGAAAATGTGACCTATACAATAGTGGCCTTGCCCTATAAATAACAGAATCCAAATCCTACATCACCCTTTGACACAATAAAGAGCACCAGCGGATCAAACATGATAAGAAAAGATATCTAGGAAAGGATATAACTAACAGAGAAATAGGAAAGAAAAGGAGTGTGGGGGAGATAGAAAAAAAGAGCCACATGGGAGGGGGGGAGAAAAAGAGTGGGAGGAGAAAAGGGGATAGAGAAAAATGTTAAGGGAGAGGGAGAGAGCAGGATGATGAATGTGAAAAATAAATGAGGTAGCAGGAGAAAGACCAAGATGGGCAAGGTGCAAGATAGAGACAAAATTATCAACCAATAAAGGGGAAGGGAGAAGAAAGAGAAGAAATTACGTGTATCAGATGATGCGCACAAATCAATATTCTAGCATAGAACAAGTTGGATAAAAAGCCATCAGAAAATCTAGAACTTATAAGCAGAACCTGTTGTTGAAATATTGATGCATATATTCAGAGATTACGGACACACCCTTCAAGGATTAGCATGAGATGAGCATGGTATGATGAGTATATTAATGAGGTGATCAAACAACCAGAATACCCATCCATTACCAGGAAAATAATAACGTATGTTTGCTTCCTCATCTCCGCTGAGGTAAGCAAGAGATAAAAGTATTCCAAATGCATCAGAGGTAACCACTAAATTATTGCTTTCCCACTCCATCATGAAAATGATTAGTAGCATGCTTATGCATTTGATTGCAACCAAACTCAGGATATTAAGGAATGATGATGATTGATGAAAACATGTTCAGGCAAAACAACGCATATAATGGAAAAAGAGGCATTCTGGCTAAACGTTTAATAGACACGACTTTGTGTAGATTATTATTATTTATTATTTATTCGGCAAATTCAAAACAAAACAATTGGACTTGAAAGGAGGAGAGGAATGATTTGCTGAAAAAGAGGAAAGAAACTGTGTTATAAAATTATCAAAAAACAATAAGAAAACTCTTTTGAAATAGCATTTAAATTCTTTCAAAGTAGTAACAAACTCATATTCTTTCCTCAAAATTCCTGATTGGGAAGTCTGCATGTTATAGACAAGACATTTGGAAAAGGTAATGTGATCATTAATTGTTCATCACAAACGAGAAGAGTAAATAAAACTACAATACTTCATCCAAAATATATCCAGCTTCATACCAGGTCTATTGCTAGTAATGTATATGGAGGAATTCCTGAGTTACTTGTATATGAAATATTGTGCTGGACCATCCTTTTTTTAATGTTGAGGGACATAATTTACTTCAATAAAATACCATATTGATATTAGACACCTTTTTCCTTTTTTTTGTAGAGTTTTAGAGAGACAGCAAAAGAGATGTTACTAATTTTAACTGCCTGATCGAGTAGAAGTAACTTTCATGAGAAACAAATGAAGAAATGTTTAACAGTTACTTACTTTCTCTGTTTCTTTTCCAGGTCTGCATTCCTGGTTTGTTGTGATTCAAGGTGTAGTTTCATGTCCTGAGATTCCTCTGCTAGCTTTTGAGATCGCCTCTTGAAGCTGTTCACTTGACGTTTATATTCCTCCGCCTCCTCTGATGCTTCAATAAACTACAAAAGATGACAAGAGACATGAAAATTGTATGAAGACATGTGCGATAGGTAAGGGAATGGCCTTCGAGGGTAAAGGTCAAAGGGGAAGGGAAAAGATGTGATTCCTCTGCCAGCTTATGAGATCGCCTCTTGAAGCTGTTTACTTGACGTTTATATTCTTCTGCTTCCTCTGATGCCTCAATGAACTACAAAAGATAATATGAGAGATAGAGTTTTCATACAGACATTTACGATCGGAGGGTGAATTTAGCTTTAAGGAGAAAGGGGATGGGGGAAGACGAGATTCCTCTGCCAGCTTCTGAAATCGCCTCTTGAAGCTATTTACTTGACGTTTATATTCCTCTGCCTCTTCTGACGCTTCAATAAACTCCAAAAGATGACGAGAAACATGAAGTTTTCAAAAAGGGAGTGGGCTTTGAGGGCTAAGGGGAGGGGGAGATGAAATTTCTCTGCTACCTTTTGAAGCTGTTCACTTGAAATCTGCACTCTTCTACTTCCTCTAATGCCTCTATTAACTAACTTCCCAAACATGAATTTGTTTAGATATTCCCTCATCAGAATGCCCATAGTTGCCAATGCCAATTTTCTGAGTTGTATCCAATGATCTCTCAAAATGTGGAACTAACAACCCGCTCATGTGTAAAAAGCTCTGAAATTCAATGAACTTGCTGAAAATTAATGTATGCTAAAATATTAGCTTTTACAGAATACAAGGTAATAAAAAAAAACATCTTTGCAAGGTGGAATTATAAAAGCAGAAAGATGAAGTAGGGTTGGAATGGGCTGAAAGGAGAGAGGGGAGATAACATCATTAAAAAGCAGATGGGACGTATAGGAAGATGGAACATTTCTTCATGTAAAATTAGCAAAGGAAATATACATTGCAAATACCATCCTAAATTAATAAGACAACAAATTCTGAAACTAGCAAATATTACATCTTTCATTTCATCTGTTAGCAGAGTAAAAAAAAATCAATGATATCCCACTTTGATTCTAAGGCCAAGCGATGCCATCACTGAATCTACTTGTGCATTAAATGTTTTCTCACCTTTCTCTCAATTGATTTCCTATTAGATAATAATTGGTCCATTTGTTCTTCATGTTCCTGTTGTAGTCTCTTCTTGCCTAGCTCCATCTCCTTCCTCAGCTGCATGTATTTCAGTCTGTACATTGAATCTAGAGAGAAGATTGGGTTCAAGATAAGTAATATATATAATCAGTTTGAGAAATAAACACTTCAGATTAAAGAATATTAGTTTCAGGAAAGAATGAATACATAATAATAATAATATAATAATAATGATAATATACATGGATTTATATAGCGCAATTACTATACTAAATATATTCAGCTGCGCTAATTATGTCTTAATGCCAAATTGTACACATAACAAAGCATCACATTTATGTAGCGCAGAAACTATTTTACTGCCCTTTTAACTGTTCTTGGGCCTGTAACATAAAAGATGCAATTAAACTTAAAATAAATGTTTCTCGTAAGTCAATGGCAAAATGTGTACCAAAGAGATGCAATTAATTGCAAGATTTATCATATAAGGAGCCTGTAACATAAAAGATGCAATTAAACTTACGATAAATATTTATTGTAAGTCTACGGCAAAACCTGTACTATAGAGATACGATTAATTGCAAAATCTATCGATCTCTTTTATGTTACAGGCCCCTGTTTTATGTTACAGGCCCCTTATCTGTTAGGTTAGGGACATGGACATTCCACTGAGTAAATGGCATGTACATGTTCCTGAGCAAAATACATGAAGGTTAGTAATCAAATATATGTAGGCCTACTCATTCAATAATGTTTTTATCCCAAATCACTAAAAGTAATAAAAAATAAAATTACTTTTTCGATAGTTATAATTTACTATTATTATTGTATGAGTGATGAGCTTTTAACACCACAAAAAGGTTGGCACGTTAAAAAAAATTCACACCCTAAAAATTTGGTGTCTGTAATATTCAAGAAAGAATGTTATAAAAATGGAGAGGTATATACACGCACATTCACATTTTACTTAGGGGATATAACCTACAATACTTTTATGGAAGACCACACACACTGTTCTTACATTTTGCTCGAAACCTACAGTAAGTTTCTCCTCTAAATAGTTCCATGTTCATCAGTTATCATCAAAGTTTCTCGAAAAAGATCGCTCAAATTCACCAATAACTTATAATGCAGATCATTAAACTCAACATTCCTCCTTGAATAGCATTCATAATCCAATCTGACACATGATCCTTCATGAAATGGATGGAATATGTCCTTGTATCTTCAATGTTCTATGATACAGTGTGCATCATAAAGCCTAATCTTCATCACAGCATGTAAACACCTGTAACACACATTTGCATTGCTCAATATAATGAATTTTGCATGCTATTTTTCAAGCCAAGGTCTGCTTGGGTAATCTTGTGGGTTACCCTGGCAGGCAGAAGATGAGAAATCCATAATTATGATTGAAAATGATGGATATCACAGTCTTCTTGCAATGAATTCTGCTCGCACTTTGCCAAATTTCATCAACATAATCTACATTATAATAATAAGTTATATGTGATGATTACATCAACAGAGAAAGTAGCAGATCAATAAGGGAAATATGAAGAATGAAGGGAAAATTATGATAGTGCTAGTGATAATCATGATGGTGATGATGATAGTGGTGGTGATGGTGGTGGTGGTGACAATAATGATTATGATGATGATGAAGGAGATGACGATGATAATAATAACAAAGATGGCAATGATGACAATGAGATCTATAATGATGGTGATGATGACAACATTTACGACAATACTGATGATTTTCATGATGATGGTGATGATGATGGTTATGATGATGAAAAAAGATGACTATGATAATGACGATAAAGGAAAAGAAGAACAGGAGAGGGAAAGGAAGAAGAAAAAGAAGAAAAAGCAAAATAAGAAGAAAAAAAGAAAAAGAAGCAAAAGAAGAAGAAAAAGAAGAAGAAGCAAAAGAAGAAGAAAAAGAAGATGAAGAAGAAGAAGAAGAAGGAGGAGGAGAAGATGAAGGAGGAGAAGAAGAAGGAGGAGAAGAAGAAGAAGAAGAAGAAGAAAAAGAAGAAGAAGACGTAGAAGAAAAGGAAGGAGAAGGCAGAGATTCAGATGTGAAGCAATAGATGATTACATGGTCCTTTAACATTTAAACTCTTTGGAAAAAAAAAGAAACAAAAACAAGACGAAAGAGACACAAAGTTTAAAAGAGTAAATGATAATGGTAAACAGAAGGGACGAATGGGTAGTCAAAGGAGGCAGAGGGTGAGTGGGAGGTAAGTTAACATACCAGCATCTTCATCACTGCTCATATCTTCATCGATGATAGATGACCTGACCATTCTATGTTCCATCAACTCCATCTCCATCTTCTCTGACTTCCTCTGCAAGGCATTGTAGTTGGACTACAGACAAAACAACCACAGAATAGAATGGTCAACATGAAGAAATTATTGCTCTGTTGAAGATTTCATACACCTTCAAATTCTTAAGTTGTATTGTTGTACCTGACTCTCATACAAAGTATTAACACTCTTTTACAATACATCAGGAAAATCAACTCTGGGAGAATTAATCTTGGCAAGAACAAGGATCCTGTCCATGGGATTACAATGAAGTTTTTCCCGCAATTCTTTTTTTTTTCCAGAAAATTTAATTCGGTTTTATTGAAAAAAAATTCTCATGAAAAAAATCTGTAGACTAAAAATATGAGTTTACAATACATTATAAAAATACATGAAATACAAAATACAGGAGACATATAGAATAGATAATAAGCCATTTACATTTCAAAATTAAAGCCATATTTATTTCCATTTTTCATCTTGTCTTTTTTACCACAGCTGCAAAAGAAGACTACAATATACTGTAACATTTCACACAATTGGAATTATATTTAATTCTTCATAAAGAGTTGATAAGCACTATATAAAAGCCGTTCATTATTATAATTATGCATCATAAACATCCTCAATTCGGTACCTGAGGTGTATACCACTTGTAATTTTTAAACGGCACTTTTATCATGGAGGCCCCACAATTGCAAAACTGTTCAAAAGAAGAGATATTGGATAAAAACTAAAGCAAAGAATTAAGCTACAAAAACATCTTACTTTGATTTCTTTAAGTTCTTTCTCTAGCCTCATCCTCTCTGCCGTTTCCACCTCCAGCATCTCAGAGGCGTGGGTAGCTGCTGTGTGTTCCTCTGATAGGTCAGCTGACATCTCAGTCACCTGACAAATACAAAATTATCACATGACCAATAATAATTTGAGTTGGATTTGATCATTGCTGACAGATGCTTTGTTGGCATTTCTGTGCATTTCATTTACAATTGACACTTTATCCTCCAACAGTTTTTTAATCAAAATCCAAAGCATTCCTAAAAAAGAGAGATGTATATTCAAAACAAAGAAGTCAAGCATTATCAGTAAACGTGAATATCCCAATCACTTTGTCACACACTAATTCTCTCTTCACTTCTCTAAATTGTAATTATTTACTTCATACATTTTTCATAATTTGATACGTCAAAAACAATATTGATTTAATATGCTACTGTTCAATTCTAATTCCGCAATAAAAACATGAACTTCTCGTATTCACAGCTTAAATGTCTTACGCATATGCACATATTGGAACATCCTTCATAACTTTTGCTAGAAAGTTTTGCGCTTGAAAGTTTTGCTTGAGTATTGAAGCTTACCCTTGAATCTAACTTGTCCACATTCTGCTTGAGGGTATTTCTTTCTGATTCCATCTTGGCCACTTTGGATCTCAGCTGATCTAACTCCAACTGCAATAACCAAATAGATAAGAAAAGGAGACAGAAGATAGAGGGAGATAAGGTGAAAGAAAGAGGAAGAAAATGGGTGGAGGGAGGCAAAGAGGGAGGGTGGGAGAGGGGGAAGGAAAGTTATAACGGTTGAAAGAAATAGCAAGAGGGTCAATTTGAGGAAATCAATAAATTCAAACCAAAAGAAATTCAATTCAACTACATGTACTCATTCTTTGCCCCCGTTATACATTTAAAAATGTCGTGCTAAATGTGAAACATCATTAATCAATAACCTTTTACCAAATAAAGAGAAATTAATCTGTATGACAACTTTTGCATTGATTTCTTCCTTTTTAAAGACAGCTCATAATAGAAGTTAATTTGTTAAACTCTTGAACCTTTATTGAAAACATACTAAATCTAATGATCAAAAGACTTGCTTCAATTCTTCAACTCATTCCTAAAAAAAGTCTTTGTGTATGAGGTATTATTGGAAATACAATTTTAAAGGTTGTAGAGGTTATACTTTGTTATAAGATGCCAAGATGGCTAGTTCTTAATTGATTCAAACGCTCATAGAAAGAGAGAGGGGTTATAACTTACATCCTTCATTTTGAGTTCCTCCTCTGTCCTATGTACGTCTGGTAGAGGTAGTACTTTGGTTACCAGTCGCCAACAAGGCCAGTTCTTAACAAAATATCTATCAGTACGTCAATATCTATCAATACTGGTAAGGTTTCTTTGGAAAAAAAATGATTATAACTTACATCCTTCATTTTGAGTTCCTCCTCTGTCCTATGTACGTCTAGTAGAGGTAGTACTTTGGTTACCAGACGCCACCACGGCCAGTTCTTGACAGCGAGGAACTTTCGTACATTCCGCTGGATGCAGGTGATGGCAAGCTTCTGGATCTGTAAGGATGTGAAGAAAAAAAAATGAGTAAAAGAAATTGAGTTTGAAGACATGTATCATTTAAATTGACAAATTTACTAGCCCATGCCAAATGAAATGAGGGAAGAGAGGAGAAAACCTCCTACAACAGGTATTACCCCAAACCAATTTGTAACTTTCTATCAAATTTGCTTATACAGGTAATGCACAACAAAGTGCCAAGTAAAAAATTGATGATTCTAAAGTCTTGGAATGGTAATAGAAGGTTCACACTTTTGATGTACAAATTCCTACTGTTCCTGAAAGTTTAACTCAAGACATGTGAAGTCCAGAAGAGTATCAACTATTTTACTTGAATCATTCAATAATGTGAAGCACAACCACTACTTTTTAAGTTTATGAAGTGTACCACAAAACCCAACAACCTTTCAAGGATCTGTCAAATTGCATTCTCTCCAAAACAATTTTACAACTTCAATGGCACACTTTTTATATAGGGTGTCAATGAAAACAATTTTGACTGCAAATTGTTGGAATGGAAATAACAATACAATGAAAAACTTTATGAAAATAGCACGATATGATATAACACTTTAGGTGATGTTTAGATAGTAATGAAGGTCATCCACTTGGACAAGTACAGGAATGACCTTTAAAATTAAATATATATGATTGATAAATTGATAACAATCTAGCTAAGTGTATGAAAATTAATGTAAGGCAGTCAAAAATGTGTTTGAATTCAATGAGAATCAGGGATCTTTGATTAAAAAATCTTATTGTGCTGCGATGAGAGAGTTGAAATATGTAACCAGTTCATCACTTCATATCGTGGCAAACAAATCCCTCTCTCCCTTGAAAAGCGCTTAATGTGTGAAGTTTTCTTATATGAAGAAAGGACAAGTTTTCATTTTATATCAAGGTATTATCCTTGTGCCTTCGACGAAACAGAGAAGATATCCAGAATAAATACATCCCTGTGTGTACAAAACTCTGGACCATTGCCAACGAAAGACACTCAATGGGGCAATTAAACTAAGTTAATCTGCTAAATTACTACACATCTTATTTGCAATGAGTTTTATAACAACTACATTGACGAAGGTCACAAAAACATGAGACAGCTGATAAAACTGGATCCTGTTCGAAAATGTGTATGATGTTCGAGGATATATGTAGCGCTAAAAGTTCAGCTTATTTCAGTCACTTGCTTGGGTACTAAAATTTTGATAATGCTCCATATATTGTATACATGTATATCACAATTAATGCTCCATATATTGTATATATCTCAATCAAATTTAAATTAATAAATGCCTTGTTAAAGAAGAAAAATAAACTGTACCAACTATTTAATTGTTTGTCTCTTCCATTTCGCATACAATGTGATCATATTTCATTCATGGGGTGCATATGAATAGCATTAATGTATGGCTTGTAATAACTGATCTCTATGGTGATTCATCTTGATTACATAACCCTAGAAATGAAGTATGTCATCGAGCTGTCTGCAACCTCCTAGCATAATAGGCACAATCTTAATTATATGTAGGCTTACATGCACTCTAAGAAACGATCTGGTAATTCTTGAGAATAAGGAGACTGTTGTTTTCCACTACATAAATTTATGAAAGAAGATGAAAGCACTGCAAACAGCTCAAGTTACAAAATAGGTGATAGATCTATCCAAATAGAGATAATAACTAACAGTTTTCGAGTGGCATATTTGTGTCATTATGCTATATGGGGGGAAAAAGGTTTAGGGTTCAAACATTTGAAAATGTCTTTTAACACTCTATAGATGCTTCAGAGTAATTTCAGGGCGCCAAAACCCTTTAATTTAATGTGCTTTTCTTTTCTTTCACCTTTATAGTTATACACCCCAGGCAGGGTTTTACATACTATGCAGTTTGTGTGATCACCACCATCATTACATCAACCTATTATGAATAGCATTCCCTGAGCTGTTTCAGATTCCCCATTGCTAGATTTCCACCTCCAATGGACTTGAAACCTCGTGATGATGTCTTAAAACCACAAAGCCGCCGCCACCACCACCACCACCACCACAACCATCATCATCATCACCACCACAACCACCACCACCGCCACCACAACCACTACCCACCACCACCATCATCATCATCATCA
>BQKZ01007053.1:11894-27058 GCA_036244855.1 Temnopleurus reevesii | reverse complement strand
AATTTTGCTTTAAAAGAAGAGTCTACCCACAAAATAATTACTTTCAACAAGGGCACAGTAATTAATTAAGGAAAAAAGTTACAAGAAAATCGGATAAGTAATGAAAAAGGGAAAATATTCAGACATGATGCCAGTCATGGGCGCATCATTTTGTTTACACATGTATTTATGGTGCAAAATTCATCATTATACAAACGTTGTATATGTCAATATGTAAATAGGTGATCTACATATTTATCATTAAGATACGATTACATTTTTTTAGAAACCATATTTTTTTGGGGGAAAAGGAAAATTCTATAAAAATGTAAATTGTCAATAATGACGTCGTCAGTTGTCTATATGTCTAGATATTTAAACATTCATAATTTTCTTGTTAGTTGTCCAATTTTTCTCAAACTTTTTTGGTTCTGCTCATCTGATTTTTCTGGGTTTTTAATAATATTATTTTGGGTTACACTCTTCTTTTTCAATTTCCATGGAAGATTTCGTCGCTAGTATTCTCAGAAAAAAAAATCAGGATAATCATCGCATTGACACAGCTTACACATACTGCAATGCTGAATCCTCACAAACTCACACAACAACGACAGCAATGACAGCCATACAATCATCATAGAAGAAGAAAAGGAAGAAAAGAAGAAGATAAAGAAGAACAAATTTGAAGAGGAAGAAGAAGAAGAAATAGAAGAAAAAGCAAGAGGAGGAGAAGAAAAAGAAGAAGTAGAAAGGGAATGAGAAGGAGGAGAGGTAGGAAGTAGGAAGGGAAGGAGATGGGGGAGAGGGAGGAAGAAGTAGAAAGGGAAGGAGGAGGAGGAAAGGGAAGAAGAAGAAGGAGAAGGAGAAGGAAAAAAAGAAGTAGAAAAAAGAAGAAAATGAAAAAGAGAAGAAAATAGGATACAAAAAGGAGGAAGAAAGAGAAGAAGTAGAAGAAAAAAGAAAAGAAAAAGAAGAAGAAAAAAAAAGGAGAACAAAAAGAAGAAAGGGAAGAAAAGAAGAAAACAGGATTAAAAAAAAAGATGAAGAGTGCGAAAAACAAAGAGGAATAAAAAACAAAGAGGAATAAAAAAAAAAAAAAAAAGGGGGCGAAAGTGAAGAAGTAGAAGTAAGAAAGTACAAAAGAAAATATGAAACACAATTGAAACAAATGAACACCTTCGAAATAGGGTCAATATGTTATGTTTTAATATTCCCCTCTCAAATTATAATAAGTTTATCTCTATGATATGATATTATTCATTCAATCCATTTTTACAATATTGAACATGATTAAAGATGATTGAAAATAAACTAAGGACAATCAATGTAGCTACATAATCTGAATAGATTGGAAAGCTTTTTCTGGAGTTTGGTCATCCTATTTTAGTCCTATATTCTGGCCATCATACAAAAAGCATTGTTTTTATCTTCTTTTACATATAATATAGAAAGTTGGATAATTACAAACACATTGTTTAGGGCTTACAAGTATCGTGTAAATCCATGGTTTGAAATGTATGGCATGCAAATACTAAGATAAGTACTAAAATATGATATGTCATTTTTAAAGGTTATGGGATTTATCGCAGTATGCATGTTCTAACGTTGATTATCAGGTAAATATTTTTTCTCATTTAATCTAAACAAGAATGACATATAAATCACATATGAGAAAATATTGTGAACAATACCATGTTCATAATGATGTATTGATCTGGGGGCTTGACTTGAAAATTCCAATTCAATGAAAGAAAAGGTCCAGTAAACAAATTAATAAACATTATTTAAGAGTTTGCGAGTATTCAATTGGTAATAGCATAGTGTTTGCTATTACACAACTTCCATCCTTCCCAGCCTCAACATGTCACCAACTGTGTAATTGACAATGACAAAATAAAATGGTGCCGAAAGTGCACAAAATATAAGACCATATGATTGTGAGAACAAGCAATATGCTGATTTGACAATAGATTTACATGAATTTCAAGATTATACTACCCTCCAAGTAACAAGTGAGAAGTGAGAAATTACATATTTGATATAAAACGGGCATTTCAAAGGTACTTATTAAATCTATACAATTAAAAATATAATCTTGACATGGGGTGTAAAGGATTTTTCATTTTAATGGTTTATGTGTTGTATTCTCTCTAAATTCCTAAGATTGATAGTCAATCTAATAGATTGTAGTCAGGGACCAAGCCACAATTCGAGTGAAATTTTCAATCAAATGAGATTGAATTTTCAAAGCTATTAGATTGCAAATTTCAATCCAATTTGGATTGGTCCCTGATTACAATCTTTCCGATTGACTTTTCAATCCTAGGAATTTAGAGAGTTCCCCTCGGACAACATGTGGAATTTTTAACTGTCTTTCAAATATCATAAAAGAGCAATATTTTGGAAAGATGTAAAGGCAAAGGTAAAATTATGGATATAGGGTGCTTGACACACATTTGAAATTCACTGCAATACTCATTACAATGCAGCATTCCCCTAATTTTCAAAATTTCAAACAAACAGCAGCAAAACCCAAGCATTGGCTCAGTATATCTTGTAGAGTGTGACAAATATGGCAATATCAGAACACATTTCTACCCTTTAGTGGCCACAACAAATGATAAAATTAAACAAGTATTTTTGACGCTCTGCAAATGACTTTCTCTAATCATGTTTAGCGAGTTCATTACCAGAAATTTATTTTTTGTATAATTCAAGAAATAAACCCAAATCAATACAACATATAATCTGAAATGACAAAAGTAGACTAAAAATAGAACATGGGAATGCAATTAAATAAAGCCTTGTTCTATTCAAAATTGTGAATTCTTTGTATTAGATATCATAAGATATCTATATCAATATGATACTAACCAAATTGGATTTAGAATAAATATACCTGAGAGTATTTTGTTGATTTAGGATTGTCTATGATACGTACTCAAAGCGGGTTTCTTGGGAAAAAGGGATAATTTTGTGACATAAAAAGAAATCCCCAAATTCATTAAAATTTTTAAATGTACCATTATAAATAGTCAGGAAAGGCTTGAGTGGAGAAATAATTCAATTTTTTTTTTACCAAAAGAGCCACACCAATATTTCACACAATCACAACTTTTGTCTTGATAATCTACTTATGTATGCATTTCTGATGTAGATATTGTTTATACAAGCAGTTCCGACATAACTTGAAGGTAACAAACTATAGTCAAACCTGACTGCAGTGACCACCCAATTGAAACAGAAAAGGTGACCACTGTATACAGGTGACCTCTATAGACCATTTCAATAACACACATTTTCATCTTGAGGGAATCAATTTGGTTGGCTACTCTGGACAGATGGTCACTATAGAAACATGGCCGCTAAAATAGACTTGTCTGTATTCTTCTTATTTGCTGACAAACTATATATGAATACAATTATAAGTAAACTGAATTCTCTTTTATCATTAAAACATCACTTTTAAAGATGCACGAAAGTGATGTTATAATGAGGAAAGAGAATGCAATTGAAATAAGAACCGTCATGCCAGATGACTTTCAACTTGAATTATAAACAATCTTTATCTGTATAATCTTAATCAGGAGAATACTTTTTTTCTAGGCTAGGGTTGTGATAAGCTCCACCTGCGTAATGCAAAATGAATCTGAGTTTTTATAAATAATACTAGAATTCAAAGACAAACAAACTTGCAGATTAGAGTTTACATGAAGAAAGACAAATAAAAAAATGCTCAATTTTTTTCGAGATGTATGGCCAGCTAATGAATAAATACAATCAGAAAATGAATCTCGTCGGGCTAAAGAGTGGATGAACTCCTAGTGAAGGGAATTAAATATATTTTTAATGTAGCTCATGCCCATTCAATTTTCAATCTTCCAGTATGAACAGAAATACAGTTTACTGTTTCTAACCATGTCCCACCAAAGCCTATGCAAAACACATGCATTATCGTGGGACTTGGTGGGACAATGGCAACTTTATTTCTGTCCATACTGTATGTATTCTTACAACTCACACTTTCTTATTTTCTTAATTCCTCCTAATATTGTTATAATGTCAATTACTCTTAATGAATATAAATAAATACTCTATTACTGTTTGTGTTAGATATCATAACCTATGGTTTGAAGTTATTCAGCATATTTTTAAATCATAAACTTGCAAATAATTTCTTACAATTCCTCTAATAAATGTTAGTATTATATCAACTAGAATGGACCCACAGAAATTAACACCATCAGCAAAATGCTTCTCATAATTAGCATACAGTGGCTACGTCATACTAAAATCTTATCAACATTATTTTTATGAGATGTTAATCATAATATAATTATTGCTAAATATTTTATACATAATCAATCTTGCACTGTACAACATGCATACATCTTATAAATATAAGTTTGGAGCGGTGTGCACGCGCCCAAACAGAAAGAAGTAATTATATACATACATACAAACATATACACACCATTTGGTGGGTGGACTAAAATTACATTAAACTCAGCTAGAATGATAACATACCGGTACACACTGTCAAAAACATGCAATTTGTCAATATTCTGAATAAAAATCAATTAATTAAATAAATAAAACCCTTCCGGATACCACAAATACATGTATCAATATGAAGTAAGCATATTACTGTTTTCACAATGTTATTAATGTGGGGAAAATTTTCAGTTTGTTCATGGACTTGTAAGTTATGGACTACAGATGCTTTCCATTCCTTTGATGTTTGAGATCCCAGATTTGAATGAGAAAACACTTGTTTTGTTATGCAACATTATGTAACAAATCTTTCAGCTCAATCCAAGATCTGACAGAGATAATTCATGTTAGACCACCTGTTATTTCAGCCTTTGGGCACATGATTTCAAATCTCTTGTCAAATCTATTTGAAATGAAAACAAATCCATAGTACTCCATAGTTTAGCAAGTCCATGGTTTATCTACGGCAATTTTTCCTCATGACCTTCACTTTGCGAAAACAGTAACAATATAATCATTAAAAATAAACAAGAAGATCATTAACAATACTAATGAGTTATATTAATAAAAAAAAATATTGAAAACAAGCTTTTATAAGCCATATCAACATATCACACAGACTTTCAAGAACCAATGCACTCCTACAAATCAATAGGAGAAAAGTTGACAAATTCCAACAATGTCTTGTATGAATGTTTCCATAATTGCATAAACTTTAGCATGAAATAATAGAAAGCTTCTTATCTTTCCCTTGATCCAAACTTTCTCTATGCGATATAGTAAAAATTCAATTAAGTTGTAACTCTTCACTACATGAAACGCTAATCAACTTTTCTCTTTTTTTTTAAAGGTGTTATTTAGTCAAATTTCTAAAACTAAATATTGTTCATCATCCACACTGATATCAAATGATTACTTAAACTGCAATGCATAATAATGTGTATTTCTGGTGATCATTATCATAGTGATAACAGGTAACAAAATATTCTAGCTTGAACTAGATTAAACCTTCCATCAAATGGGAGCAAGTTAAGAGGAAAAAAATGATTGATGTCTTGAAAGACTGTGTGATAATGTTAATATTGTCTTAATTCTAACTTCTACACCAACACATCCTTCGACAATAGATAATACATATACACAGAACTACAATGTTGCTTGAAAGAAAGTTGAGGGTTCCCCACATACATTACCACACATTAAATTGAATGCACTGCATCAAAAATCTTGAATGCAAAATGACAGGAATATTGTCAACTTTCTCTCAAACAACAATGCTTTACAAGGTTAAAGGGAATTATTGCACAGGAGTATATAATGTACAGGTTCAGTTTATATTAACTGTGATCTATAAAAAAATTCTTTTTCTACAATATGGGTATAAAAACAGCTAAATGTGCAATTTTCAAACATAGAATTCCTTTCACCACATCTTATCTAGCAACAGTAATATTTCACATTGAATTCAGGAATACAATAACATTAGCTAAGGCTATGAGCAACCATCTCTAGTTTTGTGCTTGAATAATTTACTATGTTCAAAACAAACCAAAGTCCTGAAGGTAAATTTAACATTTATGTAGCAGTGAATAAAATTACACCGAGAAAAAAAGCTGGAGAGAAAGCAGAACAAATGAAAGGACAGATGAAAGTTCCGATCTGTCTACAGGCTGACGAAGAGAAAAATAGACATATCTATAAACAGAGGAAGAGAGTAAAAGATAGATGGACAAGAGAGCGCGATCGAAAAGTGATAGAGAAAGATGGGGACAAAATATGGTGGAAATGTGCAAATAATACTTCTTCCTAACCGAAATACTGAGGTAGTGAGATAGGATAAATCAGTATAATAAAAAAAAACTAAAAAGAAAAACTAAAAACTAAAAAGAAAAAAAAAGAAAAAGAAAGAAGGAGATTGGATAAAGGGGAAAAAGTACAGTTGATAGATGACCCAAGCCTTCTCAATGTTATTTCTTGTTACAAAAATTGCAGAAACTTGAATTAAAAATCTATCGACTTGTTAGCAGCTTCAATTCTTGTCATTATTTTCATACAGGAATCCTAAAGTTCTATAATCCATGGATATAAAGACATAGCTATGATAAATAAACAAGAGAAACAGAGGCGAGAAGAAAAAAGCTACTGTGCACTAAAATTCTAAATTTACATCAGCTTTGGGTATGGATTATTTTGTGTCAGAAGCTGAAAAAAAGGAAATAAATAAAACAGGTACACTACACAAGGAAAGCATAAAGCTGAACATATTCAAAGGGAAAGACATACAGTCCAAACACAAATAGCTTTCAACACACTTAAAAACTAATCAGATTCATTACATGAGCACCTATTTGAAGCATAGATTGCCTACTTTTATTTACAAACTGTAAAACAGGGTGACTTGGGATGCAGTTTGGGCTTATTTATCATATAGGGTGATAGATCTCTCGTGTAAAAGGGTCCTGATCCAACTCATAAGAAGGGGTTACATGGTATAAGGTTTGACCCTGTTCACCCGGTTTTAATAATGGTACATTAAAAATGCCAAACTGACCAAAACTACTCAGCAGGGCAATTCCACACGAATGAAATAGCCTTGCGTGATAGTTTAACTGTATATTGTTTGCCTATTAACAGGGCTTGATCTTCACTTTTTACTTAGGGAGCCAGCCGGGCTCCTTAACTTTACTTTTGATTGCTTCAAGTGTTGCACAGTCCTTGGGCGAAGGATCATAGCATGTCAAGATTGACCTAGATATTTCGTAAATGCCATGCTGTGATGCCACAAGGACTTTACCAAGGAATTTAGATTTGTAATTTGCTAATTCAAAGCAATACTCCTTTCTTTGGCAAATCATTTATCTACTGTTCATTTATTGCAATAGTCTCAATATATATGAGATGTTTGTTTGCTTTCATAAAGTTTTTAAAATAGATTTGGACAAAGGCAGTGCTAATAGAAACAAGTTAATCCAAGAAGACACAAGGTACTATGCATACCATTCACAATATCTCATACACGTACAGTGACGTGTATGTTGATTATTTTTAAAATGCACAATTAAAATCTTACTACATAAAATTTAACTATGTTACAAAGAGATAACCTATAATAATAAAGCTAATTCATGTGCAATAAATAAATGTGGCATAACAAAAAACACAAAATATGGATAATTTTCACTTTAAAAAAAACATGTAAAATCAGCCTCCATACCACAGATGCGCAGAGAAAAAGAAGCTATGGATCGGTGCAAAGGAGTAAGCGGGGAGATACGAGAATATTGGTCCTTGTCCCGTGGGTTGACGATCAAACCGACGTTTCACGATAGATAAGAACACGTGGATGCTCAGCACGTGTGTAATGGTAGTTATATTTGTAACGGATCCGCAGCGGCCACACAACTGCAGATAAAAATGGAAAAGAATGATATAAATGGAATTTAAGTGAAAATTAAATACGTGATGACAAATACTATTATGACTCGACTTTAAGATTTGGAGTGTTTCATTTGTCTACCTTATTATTGTAGTGGGCAACAAATTTAATATTGTGAAGCCCCACAAAATCAATCCAAAATGAGCTTTGATTCTCATTGAGAGAGAAAAAAAAAAAGAGGTAAAAACAATTCTAGAATGGTCTGCAAAGGTTGCTGAGCTAAAATGGTCATTATTTCCGATGACATTTTTAATATACTGTTGCACTCTGGTTTATAAGTAAATGAATAATAGGATTGGAGATCTGGGCCCGATTGCACAAAATAGTCTTAGCTACATGTATATTCTTCATGCTAAGGCGTCTTAAGTTCATGTGCCACACTCTGAACATAGTCATATCAACACAAATTTCTATGTTACGAGGGTGTCACAAGAAATCAAGAGGTCTTTAATAGCAAGAAGAGGATGGCTAAGACTATTTCGAGCAATCGGCCTCTGGAAACCATAGTTCAGGTTAACCTCAGAAACCTTTTCTTGTAATTGATATTGTTCATAATGATTTACATCAACATCATAATTACATTGCAAATAGAGATATAACTGTGAAATTGTTAAAAAAAACTTATTAACCTGTACTTGAAGAGGGGGTTCATTTTATGGGAGCTGTGACAACTCATTAATCTTATCCTAAACAGCCCTTGGCTTTGTTGACGATTACAAACACAATTACCACATAACCATGGTGTTTATCTTTAATTGCCCATTTGATAAGTATGGTGCGATACCTATAATCCACTGATGTGAAACAAAATTCTTCCTAAGTGGTTCCCCCTACCACAACAAAAACCAAAAAAAAAATCACTATTTTATGCTATGCTTAAAAAAAGTTTAGAAAATACTATTGAATGTTGATACAAATTTCATTATTATTATTATTCATTCAGCAATTTTTATGAGATTTCATATTTCTGGAAATGTTAACTGTTTTGCATTTATCAAACAATCTGTAATCATGTGAACATATATATGAGCAATCTGTAGGGCATTTTATGGAGCTTGTTGCTAGTGACAAGAAGTCAGTGGTGACTAATCCAATGGAATTCTTGATTTTGATTGGATGAAAATCACATCACTGAGTGTTGCTTTAGTAACTGTCAGAAAATAACTGCTTGTTGCTGGCAACAAGTGGTCCCTAGCCTTTTTTATAGTGGAACTTAAAAAATAAAGCTGCTACTACACTGTACAGGCGCCATGGTGTAGTGGTTGTGACTCTCGCCTTTCAACCGGAAGGTCGTAGGTTTGAATCCTACCCATGGCGTCAATTTCCTTCAGCAAGAAATTCATCCACATTGTGCTGCACTCAACCCAGGTGAGGTGAATGGGTACCTCGCAGGAATACTTATTCCTTGAAATGGTAAGTGCGCCGCGGATGGCTGCCAGGCTAAAGCCAGGGTAATAATAATATAAAGCGCCTTGAGCACTCAGCAGAGTGGATTTGTGCGCTATATAAATTGCATTTATTATTATTATTACAGCCTGAGAAATAAACCTATGATCATAACAAGGGGAATATATCTGTGTCTAACTAACTTGGGTAATGAAATCTGTGCTTACAACCCCAAAAAGATGTAGGAAGAATATCTACAATCACAATAAGAGAAATGAATTTATTTTGACAATTGTGGTAAAAAAATCAACTAATATATCCGATGAAATGAACAAGAGAAATAAATTTATTTAAAAAATTGGGGTAAAATTCAGCTAATAAACCTGAGAAAATGAATTTGTGATTATAACTGAGGAATACATGAATATCTGGTATCCGAACAATGGAAAGAAGTTTGTGTTTAAAACTGGAGAAATAAATATACATGTATAATTAATGCAAGAACTACAGAACTATTATTCTTATCACTGTGGGGTATCATCACACAATGACATAATCCTAAGGGTTTGAGTATATCTGAGAAAATGAATAAGAGAAATCAATATATTTTGAAAATTGGGGTAAAAAAAATCAGCTAATATACCTGAGAAAATGAATTTGTGATTAAAACTGAGGAATACATGAATATCTGGGCAATGGAAAGAAGTTTGTGTTTAAAACTGGAGAAATAAATATATGATTAATACAAGAACTACAGAACTATTATTCTTATCACCATGGGGTATCATCACACAACGACACAAGCCTAAGGGTGTACCATCCGTGCAAATATAATCATCACTTGTTAGGAAGTGTAGACTTTGGGAATAATAATTGCTTTAATCTGTCAATAATAGACGATTATCAGAAAAGATTACATACGTTTAATGATAATTGATATTGACATAATTAAAAATGAGCAAACTCATATTATTGAAGTATCAATAACCAAGTTCATTTACTTCTGTGATTAGCCAGAGGCACGTTTATACAGTGTGAGTCAGAAGAAATATTCTCATTCAATAATTAATTTTTAAAAATGTCAAAGCAGTGATGATGCCTAAAAAAACTCATAGCTAGGAAAGGCCTACAAGAACTGTGTGTCTAAAGAAATACTTTAAAATTTTCCATGGCTATTAAATACCCAATAATGCAATTATATCTAACTTTTATGGAATAAAAGGAAAGCTTATAACTTTTATAAGACACAAGAATTCCCCCGAAAGATTCATGTCTGAGAGAATGAGTGAGCAACGCACATTTTCAAAATAACCAATCACCCCCTCCCTTGAGTGGGCAAGTTTGAAAAGACCACTTCTCATAGGGTGGCGCGGCCAGGTTGTTCACATACTTTACGAAAATGAGCATTATTTACCACATCATGGGCCAGTAACATAAAAGATGCAACCAAAAATACAGTAAATATTTATTGTAAGTCTATGGCAAAACATGTACCATAGAGATACGATTAATTGCAAAATCTATCGTAATTCTTTTATGTTACAGACCCCATGAATCATAGTAAAAAAAAAATTTGCTTCATATGAAGGTTTGGTTTCGGCCTTTAAATAAATAACATTAAAGAGCTGCATATAATTGCAATATTTGGCAGAAATTTGCTGTTTTATGTGAATGCAAACTATAGCTCCTCTAAATCTGAGAATAAACGTGTAAGAACCTTATTCAATTCTCTATGAAAGACCATTGATTAGCAATTGTATGCAACATCAAGCCAGAAACTACCAGAATATCAACCCGTTTCGCACAAAAATAATTTTAAGCCTTCAAAGCAATCTATAAACGCTTCAGCTAATATCTATAAATAATGTATTATCTTACCATGAAAAATCTATTTTCAAAAGTACATCCTATTCTTAGCTTCTATGCACTTTCTACATTTTGTAACACTGCATCTCAAGGACTTACATCATCAAATAAGTGTCCTATTTTCACTGTAAACAGGGACTGAATTTAAGAATTTGCTGGGGAGCTACAGATAGCTCTCCTAGATGCTCTCAAGGAGAGTTTTAGGGGAGCTAAATTGGGTCTTCATGTAGTAAAATTGGGGTTACAAGGGGCTCGATAAATCACTCCCCAAAAAGCATTTAAGGGGAGCTTTAGGAGAGCAATCGCTCTCACTCCCCTTAATATGTATTCCCTGTGTAAAGATTCCTACTAAATAGGAGAAAATCCCAATAGTTGGCATCTCTGCAGGATCACTACAGATACCTTTAACCTTGTTGATAAAGTAATATATCTGCGTATGCCCCGGTCACATAGGACTCCGGAAGCAACACGATTCACCCAGACTCTTTGTTAATTCACAGTTAACTGCCTCTGAACAACGAGTCAGGGTGAATCATGTTGCTTCCGGGGTCCTATGTGACCGGGGCTTAAAGGATATATGACCAGCGGGTACTACTTCAAGCCCGTATAATATTGACATCTCTGGCAATCTTCTCGCGCCTCTAATAGGTGACTAGAGAGATGGCGTGCTTAAATGCCATACTACTATAATTAACCGTACTTAACACAGAGAAACCGCCTTACAAATTAAAGTGTGAAAATAATCTGAAACCTTTCAACCTCTCATAAACAACTAGATGAATCCTCGACCACGCACGGTCCGAATTTATGCCTCCGCCATCACGCAATCAGAAAGATATATACGACTTGATCCATGCCATCAGAAATCAAATACATTTTACAAATTCTGGGCACTGCGACCTTTGACCCCGTGAACCCAAAATCTCATCAGTTCTTACTTACATGCTTATACATAATTGAGCTAAGTTTTGAGAGAAATTGGTTCACTTATACCGAAGTTATTGCCGTAACAAGCTATTTTGGGTGATTTTGTTTTTCTGCCCTGTGACCCTTGACCTTTAACCCACTGAACCCAAAATCAAAACAGCCATGCTTATTCATACTTGAGCCAAGTTTGGTCAAAATCTGTACAGCAGTTCTGAACTTATTGCGGTAACAAGCTATTTTGGATGATTTTTTACAAGTTTTTGGGCCTTTTGACCTTTGACCCATTGAACCCAAAATCTAATCAGTTCATCCTCACATGCTTATACATACTTGAGTCAAGTTTGGTCAAAATCTGTACAGCAGTTCTGGACTTATTGCGGTAACAAGCTATTTTGGGTGTTTTTTTTTAACAAGTTTTTTGGCCCCGTGACCTTTGACCTTTGACCAATTGAACCCAAAATCTAATCAGTTCATCCTCACATGCTTATACATACTTGAGCCAAGTTTGGTCAAAATCTGAACAGCAGTTCTGAACTTATTGCGGTAACAAGCTATTTTGGGTGATTTTTAACAAGTTTTTTGGCCCTGTGACCTTTCCCCTTTGACCTATTGAACCCAAAATCTAATCAGTTCATCCTCACATGCTTATACATGCTTGAGCCAAGTTTGGTCAAAATCTGTCAAGCAGTTCTGAACTTATCGCGGTAACAAGTTTCGGACGGACGCACGGACGCACGGACGCACGGACGGACACACGGACGGACGGACAGATGGACGGATGGACAACTCGAAAACATAATGCCTCTTGAACTTGAACTCTAATAATTCAATCTTGCATTCCTTTTGCCATAAAAGGAAAAATGTTAGATGTCTTCACATGTAGTAGAGCTCCAAGACACCTTACTTACCTACCCTCTTGTAAGGTTAATTTCTCATTTAATTCAAAAATATATTTCAAGTCTCAAAAGATTGACTCGGGCAGCTTAATTTGAGATCCATTATCCTCATTAAGGCAGTATCGTATCATATTATAAAAAAAAATAATTACCAAGAAGAAAACAACAGAGCAAAGGCATTCATAATACAGTAAAACCTGCTTCAAGAACCACCTGTATAGAAAGACCACTTGTCTATAAAGACCACATTTTCTGTCTTTCTTATATGGTCTTTATATATAGTTTTGACTGTAGTTGTCATTCCTTAATTAATCTTTTACATGAAAGTAAACTTTGTGGATTAAGTGGTCTTAATATAAAGGTGGCCACTACACAGGACTACACTTAATAAATGCACAGACAATACAATAGTGATACATTACACTTACACAGAGCTGCGGGTGCTGACATTCACACGAGCCTTGGCTTCTTAACGTCGGGTTCTACTGTGCTAAGGGGGCTGGGCAGTTGGGTGAAGGGTGGAAAAAGATAGAAACAGTATATATTGTGCTTCACATCGAACATTGTGGTACATATTTTCCCGGCATGCATTTATCTGTGATGTGATGTGATTCTGGTGATTACACTACTGCTCTAAGGTTTTGGCAGGTAACCCGGTGAGCTATTGTGAACAATAAGTGGCAAGTGCTTGGATTCTCCATCAAACCAAATCATGAGCCAAACTATTTAAGCAGTAGTGTATGTATCGCAAAAATTACCTGCCTGGTCTCAATGGTCGGAATTCCCAAAGGTGGTTTATTTTTAGTCGATACATGTAGTCTAAACCTGTTTTAAACCCTGGCGTTAATGTGCATAATTTTGTGCGCACTTATAAAAACGGTTCAATGAAGGTGCCTATGCGACAAGTACCGGTCGGCCTCCCATAAGGGCATTCCTTTTTGGCTGCCACCATCAACCAGTTAATAACTATATCTGCTACATATTTTACTCCGTAAATTTTTGTGTTTTTGTGCTGTTTGTGAAATAAATGGATGAACTAGAACATGTATTCAAGCACATATACACTTAGATTTAAACCACCCCTCAATATAAACCTGATAACAAAATAGTTCTTCCATGACATGCTAAATGGGGAATAAAGTCATGCCATAAGAACTTTATACTCCATCCCGTCACACCCATTAATCAGCCTTAAAGATCATTTAAAGGTGAACCAACAACCCCTGGAATTATCGTGCTCTCGTTGAATGAAGAAAAATCAAATGAACAAACTCTGAAAATTTCAGCAAAATCGGACAACCCGTTCAAAAGTTACGAATTTCCAAATTCACAGAGATTTGACGATCACTGCTGCTCATGATGATCCGTGCGATCGGCAAATTCGACGGAATCTGTGACGTCATGTCGGACAACTCTTCATTCACCTTGTACATAGAATATTTAAAAATGGATTAATGTAAAATTTAGAGTAAGGTTGCAGAATGGATCTTCTCAAAATACATGCAGAATCAATACAGAAATGCTATACCCCAACCCAAAATTGGCATTTTATTGACTTTTCAGAGAAAACAGAGAAATTGTGAGATTTTGTGTACAGAGTGAATGAAAAGTTGTCCGACATGACGTCACAGATTCCGTCGAATATGCCGATCGCACGGATCCCGATCAGCGGTAGGGATCGTCATATCTCTGTGACTTTGAAAATTTATAACTTTTGAACGGGTTGTCCGAATTCACTCAAATTTTCAGAGTTTGTTTATCTGATTTTTCTTCATATCATGAGAGCACAATAATTCCAGGGGTCGGTTTCCCTTTAATGTTCACGTGGGGGGAGATGCATCATACAAAGTTATATTCAGGGTGAATACATATCTGAAGACCTACTCCGAAGTTGTGTTTCATAAAGCTGTATGTAGAGTTGAGGCACGGGCACACCAGACACGGCACGGCATCACGGCACGGTTTTTACGCGATGTCTCCCTTGTGATTGGCCAAGTGCTGAACATCCTTTGCACGGAGGAGCGCGCTGGCCAATAACAACCGAGATATCGCGTAAAAACCGTACCGTTATGCCGTGCCGTGTTTGGGTATGCCCGGGCCTGTAGGGATGACTCTATGAACAACTGATGACACTTTCCTGCATTCAATAATAACACCTGGCACTGAATCACATCTGAGAA
>BQKZ01007052.1:13550-28569 GCA_036244855.1 Temnopleurus reevesii | reverse complement strand
CATTTTGAAATTCAAAATGGCGGCTGAAGACGTGGTCGGAAAAATCGGAACCAAAGATTTTTGGATTCAGCACCCCAAAATTAACAAAGTTAGCTCAAAAAATCAATTTTAACAGACAAATCGCGCGGGATTACATAGTAGCCCCTACTAATAGGCTTACTTGCAGAATACAACGCAACCGCGAGAGGGCCGTCGCACTTTCGTATCCAGCCGTGTGTATGGAAATGCCCCGTTCTTTACACGTCCCTCAGTGAGATGCGTTGTATTCTGCAAGTATTCCCATCCTTGTTCCGGAATGGTTAGCATATCTGCAGTATGATCTTGTTCTGTGTTTATTATTATTTACATAATATGTACACAAGGTGAGCAGAAGGGACAAAGGATTGGGACATAGTAAACAACTTTATTCAACTATTCACAATAGCTTCAGGATCACAAGAGAAAGTTCTAGGTGTGGCTCTTGTTCAATATTATGTAAAAAGATTTTTTCATTATTTTTACCAATGGCCCACAAAGGGATATACGCACATTCAAACTCCAAACCATTTGAAAGTTCCCTCGTTTTGCAGCACTTGATAAAATGTATGATGTTTTGTGAATTGCAGGTCAGCTATCTCTATGGCATGACTCTATTTGAGAACCATATCTATGCAACCAAATGGCAAACCAATGCTACCATCATCAGCATCGATAAGTTCACTGGATTAGCAACGCAGCTGTCTACTGTCACACATCGAGCTGGCTCCATACACGTGGTTCATCCTGAGAGGCAATCTTTACGTAAGTTTGATATTCAGTGTTGGCATGACAACCAAGTGTTCGTAGCTAACCTTTTTATTATTCAGGAATGATTGTATGAAGTAAGATTTGGAGTGCACTACCTTCATAGTGCTCTAATTCTTCCAAGAAACCATAAAAACTTTGTTTTCAAATGTATGTAGTGAATTCTAGAATTGATTTTGTAGTATAGGTAGTCTACATACAGAGACTCAATAATGCTATTTAGTGGTAGCAAAAGGTGAAAGAAGCTGTTCATGGAGCAGAGATCTAATGCAGCAACCACCAATGCATGTGTTAGTATCAGTGCAAGATTTCATTCCCATACACGGATGCTCTCACTGGTAGGGAAAACTAGTCCGGTATCAGGTTTCCGGGGGCAGACTATGGTTCTAATCTCGATTGTGTTTGATGAAGCTGTTCGTGAATGTACGACAGTTCAACCTTTCTTGCACTCAATAACCCCTATGTCGCTGACTTAGTACCTGAGAAATGGTCACCAGTTATGCGCAGAGTCGTTTGTACCGCTATGAACATCTTTATGAAACACAACCTAGGACATAGAGAGTCACTAAGCAATGATCCGACCATTTTATGCGACAGTACTTGGCTTATTCAAGTAATGACACTGTTTGGAGTGCTCTTATATTCTCAATAATTTTCTTTTGCGAATGGGTCTTGTAAACCAGAAATGCCATTATTTAGAAAAATATTTAAAGATGCTCTATTGCAAATGGGCAGGCAGAAGCCAATTGTCAGGATTTCCAGAAATATCTATGCAACCCAGTAGCATCTCTGTTTATCAACATCTCATTCCGATTCTCGTATGACATGGATTATTTATAAGAAGTCGTGTGGTAAATTGTGATTGTCGTATGACATTGATTATTTATAAGAAGTCGTGTGGTAAAGATAATGATTTATTTGTTTAATCCACCAGCAAGCAATCAACCGTGCCGTAGAAACAATGGCGGCTGTGAGCATCTTTGCCTGGTCTCTAGTGAAACCACCTCAACCTGCAGATGCCAACAGGGCTATAACGTCCTCGAGAATGGAACATGTATCAGTGAGTGATTGATTATATTCATTGTTATTGCATAATTCTTTCTCTATCCCAACATACTGTGGAAGCGTTGTGGTGTAGTGGTTTAGACTCCTGCCTTTCAACTAGAAGGTCGACGGTTCGACTCCCACCCATGGCGTTAATTTCCTTCAGCAAGAAATTTATCCACACTTTGCTGTACTCATCCCAGGTGAAAATGGGTACCGGGCAGGAATTTATTCCTTGGAATGCTTGAGCGCCTAACTGGCTTGCTCAGCAGTTATAGCCAAGGTAATAATATGGTACCCAGTATCAAGCGCAGTAGAGTATATGCATATAGTGATTGCACTATATAAATGGACCTATTATTTATACTGTTTGAAACTGCAGGAACCATGGAACCCGGGGCTCTAGGGTAGAGGACTATGGACTCCCCACCTTTACAGTCAATATGTGCAAGCTAGTGGACGTGTGTTGTGTAAAAATGCTAATCCAAGGCTCTTGCTGTTGCTGTCCTCCCCTTACTTTTCAAAATGTTTCGTGATCACGAACTGATCGTATTACATGGAACCAAACCTGCTATGGTCATGGGGAATCTTGGTAGTGTATTAGGATAATGTCGGGCCAGCCAATCTGTGAGATTTGGGATTCCATTCCTTTCAGAGTTTGCCTGTGATTTTTTTTTGCACAACAGCTCAAAATGTAACTGTTAAGTCATTCAAGTTGGTATAAGACAACTTTTTTCAATAGATGATGATTTACTATTTTTATTAGACATAAAGCCCACTCCTTTTAGATAATTTAATAATTCATGCTCCTCAATGTTTTTCCATAAATTTAAAGCGATAGACCAGTTTTGGGAGGAGGGCGCTTCAGATATTTAACTAGTTTGTGAGCTGCAGTAAAATTATTACCATAATGAGTTTTTCAAGAGTAAATTAGAGCATGTTCATAGTTTGTTTGAATGAAATCGACCTAGAAATGGCTTAATTATCGCAAAATAAAAAATCGTGCTGCGGTCGTACTCCCTTACAGAACATGCTTCACGTACAAAATGAACGCGAATTCACGCACCGCAGACAATACCACCGATCGCACCGCCCATTTCAGGCCGACGCTCCCCCGTGCTAGAGCACTTAGCACACCGTAGGAATAATGGCTGATAGACGTGTTCGACGTAAAATACACAGAATACGAGCAAGAATGTACTCTCAATATCCTACACAGATATATTTAGGCATGTAAAGCAATTTGTGAATACATCAGCTCGTTTAACATCACTTTCTGCATCGCGACCATTACAAATCTATACCTTTAAGTATGATTTCAATCATTCATCGACATAGATGCCAACCTTTCAAAATATGCTTGTGGACAGAGATTCAGATGTCCACACCTAAAATGCCGTAATAATCAACTTTGATTGTGTGCCTATACATAAAGACAAGACAAGATGTCAATTACCAAAGAGCGGAACAAAATATTTTCTCATGGTTATAGTTAATATTAATCTGAAAGGTTGGCATTTTCATTAATCAAGTGCTACAAATACAAGTTATTAACCAACAGATGAATTAGTTATGCAATGAGCGAGAGATTTGTTTGTAATATTTCCTTTGAAAATGTATGCCTTTGTTTAAATTATTCAATGTATATTTTTCTTCAGGGAATGCAGACAATGCCAAATTCCTTCTGTTTGGTCAAGGGTACCCGGGCTCTGTGAGAGGTATCCCCGTAAATGTCAGCAGCGACCCAAACTATGAGTCCATGGTTCCTATACTCAATCTCCAAAGCCCGAGGGCGGTAGACTTTTATGCTGCTGAGGATTATGTGTATTACGCCGACTCGACAAACTATACCATCGGCAGACAGAAGCTCAATGGGACACATCGGGAAGATCTGCTCAGTGACTGTAAGTAATGAAATGATTACATGGAGTTGCTTTACCAAATTGATTAACCTATAAACTGGTGATTACAGATTCATTAAAGGCAATGTATATCATTGTTTTCTTTTATAAATTATCCACTAACTGATCCTAAAAGCTACCTAAGGCCCCGTTCTCATAGGACTCTTGAAGCAACACGATTCAACACTACTTATTGTTAATTCACAGCTAACTGCCTCTGAACAAAGAAGTGTGTTGAATCGTGTTGCTTCTGGGGCCGAGTATGTGACTGGGGCTTAAATGGTTGATGGCGAAAATAAACTAAGCTGTAAAAACATTAGGCTTCAAAAGTAACTTTAAGTGCTCCGAATAAGCTCCAATAAGCGAATTAATTAGAAATAAAGGGTGGCAATGTCTTTAACTATTCAATCAGAGAGCAGTAAGCTAATTAATATTCAAGAAGCTGTAATCAAGAACACTTGAGTATTCAATCATGAATATTCATTAACTAGTCAATCAGAGAGGACTGAGATAATGAATATTCAAGAAGTCCGAACAAAATAACTCTCAAATACTGAAACATGAATATTCATGAACTAGTCAATCAGAGAGGAGTGAGCTAATTCAAGAAGTCATAATAAATATTCAAGAAGTCATAATAAATAACACTGGACTACTCAACCATGATTATTCAAGAAGTCAGAACAAAGAAAACTTGAATGGTGAAACAGAGAGAATGTTGGGGATAAAGGAAGGGAAATTATGACAATGAAGGCTGGTCAGGATAGGGACAATGAAAGGTGGAGTGTCAAAGTTGGTCAGCATTGACACAAAGAAAGGTCATTATTCTGTGGACAAAAGGGCTAAGCAGGGCTTGGGCTAAGAGTGAAAAGAAGTTTTCAGGATATGAACAAATGGATTGACTGATTTGAATATCATAGAAGTGGGCAAGGAAGAGATCATTGAGCCTGAAAACAGGCATTGACTCGAATGACATATCTGAACCAAGTTCAAAACAATTATCTACAGTATTGTGATTCTGTGTATCTTGGTGAGTTTGAAGATGAGTTTGTGTATTTTTTGTATATTTATTGGTTTATGACACCTTATGGCACACAAAGAAGAATGTCTATGGCATAGAAATCTTGGCGTCACATTTTTCACACTGAAGTTATAGCCATAAAACTTGTCTCATTTGAATCTCCAGAGGGTCCAACAAATTTTCGGTACATTTTATTTTTTCTTAAAGCTTTTAGAACAAAATTCAACTGGATGTGCCTATGTTAAGGTACAATGTATGCTATATGTTGTGCACTATTGTTTCTTGTGTGGCATGTAGCACGCTTGTTGTAGCTGAGATGTGAAAGTTGATTTAACATATTTTATCCAGCAAAGACCAAATGGTCATCGAATCTTCAATGGTTTTTAAAACCACATGATATCACGGGACCCTACAAAATAACCATTGGAACTTTCACATTGAAACAAAAACTAGTAAAGAAAAATATGTTTCTATTGTATGTCCGTGCACTTTTTAGTTTTAGCGGTTTCTTACTGGTCTCACAATAGTTTAATCTTTCTTTACCAATTTTCAAAACTGCCGACAACGAATATTGGTCTATAATTAATTTGGAATGATGCTAAGCTCAGTTTCTCCCATTTGAAATACATGCATAACATTTATTCAGCAATTTTTTTGGTTTGATCCATACCGATGGTGTCACGTTCCTTCTGCAAAAGATTGATGCAAATATTAAGAATTTGCTGTAATTGTTGTTGTGCTTGTTATTATTTATATTATTCCTGCAAATTTAAGTAACAGTGAGAGGATAACTTTGTGCAAAAGACCATTAATGTTGTTAGATTAAATGGAGCCAGAAGAAGACCTCTACTCAAATACAACCATTACTACCATTATTAAGAAAATATTATTTTGTGCCTTTTCCTGTAGATATAACAAACTGTGAGGGGATAGATGTAGGCTAGATCAGCAAGAATCTTTACTGGACCGATGGATCTAAGACTATTGTGTTGTGAGACTTGATGGCACAAAGAGAAGACTCTTAAAGGAACTATGAAATCATCATTATTACTATTTCTTCTTTTTTTGTAGATATAACATACTGTGACGGAATAGCTGTAGACTGTATCAGTAGGAACCTTTACTGGACCAATAATGGATTTAAGACCTTAAGTGTTTCGAGACTAGATGGAACAAAGAGAAGACTTCTTCTCAAAGATGACTATTATGATTATTATTATTATTATCATCATCATCATCATTTATTACTATTTTTTGTGCCTTTTCTTGTAGATATAACAAACTGTGAGGGGATAGCTGTGGACTGGATCAGCAAGAACCTTTACTGGACCGATGATGGATCTAAAACCATTAGTGTTGCGAGACTAGACGGCACAAAGAGAAGACTTCTTCTCAAAGAGAATTTCACTCACCCAAGAGCTATTGTGGTTGACCCTGCTGGCGGGTAAGTTTGTGATGCTCTGTTTCTTCATAAAAACAATTCATTATTTTCTTATTCCTTGTTCTCAAAGACAACATCTCAACTATACTGGAATATCATCTTCATATTCTTACACCACAAACTGAATCTTTGAACCATTTTGCTCTTTCATTTACTGCACACTCACATACAATATTCAATTTTGGTCTTTCTCCTCACATTTTGGAGATGTTGTCTTTTAACTATGTTTCTCCATCAACTTTGAATGAGATAGGACACAAAGCAGTATTATACAGTCATCAAGTAACATCTGCAAACACTTTGAGAATAGAATGAGAAATATATGTGGATAGTGTAATTAATGGCAGACCTACCAACTTCATGGATTCCATGTAAACCAATTTGGGGGTCATTTCCCCAATTTGTTTTCTTAACCCGTTGACGACGGAATTGTTCATGTCCCAGCGGCACCCTCATACGAGATTAATTTCTCTGTATCAAGAAGCTCGCTATTCATCGTTGATAAGTCGCGTGCGCAGTGTTCGCTTCATGAATAGTCTTGATTCGAAGCACAGTGCATGTACATGTAGAAGGAAAGCGATGATATTGAAACTATCGTGCGTCCCATGCTTCTGTCGTTCCTTCATCTTTGTTGTATGTACCAATTTCTTCAGTTTTTTGTTCTAGATCATTTTTTTTTTTATATATACACTGTACTTATTATTTTTTATTCTTTCATTGTTTCTTGTTCTTTTTCTTCTTGTTTCTTGCCTATTTTTTCCGACTTCCTTCAGTTATATTTATTTTTTTTCTTATCTATTTTTATCCCAAAATTGTTGTCTCTATGTTATTATCCTTATTCAAAATTCAACGTGATTTATTTGAAAATAAATAATTCAAAATAACCTTTGGAAGTCAATGTATCTTTTCTTTACTGTTGAAATCTTTTTTTTTGTTCGTCATTATTTTTTTATTCCATGTATTCTAAATATATTTGTATTACTTCATCTTTTATTTTTGTTCGTTTGTTTTCTCATTTTTTTCTTCATGTTTTGTTTCACCTACCTCCTTTGTATTTTCTTTTTTTCTTCTGTACTTTTTTGCGATATTGTTGTCTCTATGTTCGTATGATTATTCCAAACTTGAAGCGATTTGTTTGAAAATGTCAAAATAAGTAATGACAAATAAAGTATTGGAAGCAAACTATCTTTTCTTCACTATTGAAACAAAGGAGAGATATATTTAGAAGAAATATATACGGGTAGTGAGGAATTATTGTATGAAAAGATACAGTATAAAGATAAAGAACAGAGAATGCAAGTATCGTAAAATGGTCAAAAATGTAAACGGAAAAGTAGAAATAGAAGTAAGAAGCATAGGGAAAGATAAGACAGGGAAAGAGACAGAAAATAAAAAAAAAGAGAGAGAGATAGAGAGACATATTATATGAACGGAGAATAAACAGAAGGGGTAGGGAAAAAAGGATATGACATTTGCCTAAATATTGCAAATCAAAATTAAACTTATAAGTAATGACATTTTAGAAAACGATTCGAAATAGTAAAATGATGTAACAAAGTTTTAGAAAGCAGAGGCGAGATTGTTTTTCCCGTATTTTCCCGTAAATTTACTCATCTTGAAATTTGATTTATTGACAGTTGGCCTTTNGTGTATCTTGGTGAGTTTGAAGATGAGTTTGTGTATTTTTTGTATATTTACTGGTTTATGACACCTTATGGCACACAAAGAAGAATGTCTATGGCATAGAAATCTTGGCGTCACATTTTTCACACTGAAGTTATAGCCATAAAACTTGTCTCATTTGAATCTCCAGAGGGTCCAACAAATTTTCGGTACATTTTATTTTTTCTTAAAGCTTTTAGAACAAAATTCAACTGGATGTGCCTATGTTAAGGTACAATGTATGCTATATGTTGTGCACTATTGTTTCTTGTGTGGCATGTAGCACGCTTGTTGTAGCTGAGATGTGAAAGTTGATTTAACATATTTTATCCAGCAAAGACCAAATGGTCATCGAATCTTCAATGGTTTTTAAAACCACATGATATCACGGGACCCTACAAAATAACCATTGGAACTTTCACATTGAAACAAAAACTAGTAAAGAAAAATATGTTTCTATTGTATGTCCGTGCACTTTTTAGTTTTAGCGGTTTCTTACTGGTCTCACAATAGTTTAATCTTTCTTTACCAATTTTCAAAACTGCCGACAACGAATATTGGTCTATAATTAATTTGGAATGATGCTAAGCTCAGTTTCTCCCATTTGAAATACATGCATAACATTTATTCAGCAATTTTTTTGGTTTGATCCATACCGATGGTGTCACGTTCCTTCTGCAAAAGATTGATGCAAATATTAAGAATTTGCTGTAATTGTTGTTGTGCTTGTTATTATTTATATTATTCCTGCAAATTTAAGTAACAGTGAGAGGATAACTTTGTGCAAAAGACCATTAATGTTGTTAGATTAAATGGAGCCAGAAGAAGACCTCTACTCAAATACAACCATTACTACCATTATTAAGAAAATATTATTTTGTGCCTTTTCCTGTAGATATAACAAACTGTGAGGGGATAGATGTAGGCTAGATCAGCAAGAATCTTTACTGGACCGATGGATCTAAGACTATTGTGTTGTGAGACTTGATGGCACAAAGAGAAGACTCTTAAAGGAACTATGAAATCATCATTATTACTATTTCTTCTTTTTTTGTAGATATAACATACTGTGACGGAATAGCTGTAGACTGTATCAGTAGGAACCTTTACTGGACCAATAATGGATTTAAGACCTTAAGTGTTTCGAGACTAGATGGAACAAAGAGAAGACTTCTTCTCAAAGATGACTATTATGATTATTATTATTATTATCATCATCATCATCATTTATTACTATTTTTTGTGCCTTTTCTTGTAGATATAACAAACTGTGAGGGGATAGCTGTGGACTGGATCAGCAAGAACCTTTACTGGACCGATGATGGATCTAAAACCATTAGTGTTGCGAGACTAGACGGCACAAAGAGAAGACTTCTTCTCAAAGAGAATTTCACTCACCCAAGAGCTATTGTGGTTGACCCTGCTGGCGGGTAAGTTTACGATGCTCTGTTTCTTCATAAAAACAATTCATTATTTCCTTATTCCTTGTTCTCAAAGACAACATCTCAACTATACTGTAATATCATCTTCATATTCTTACACCACAAACTGAATCTTTGAACCATTTTGCTCTTTCATTTACTGCACACTCACATACAATATTCAATTTTGGTCTTTCTCCTCACATTTTGGAGATGTTGTCTTTTAACTATGTTTCTCCATCAACTTTGAATGAGATAGGACACAAAGCAGTATTATACAGTCATCAAGTAACATCTGCAAACACTTTGAGAATAGAATGAGAAATATATGTGGATAGTTTAATTAATGGCAGACCTACCAACTTCATGGATTCCATGTAAACCAATTTGGGGGTCATTTCCCCAATTTGTTTTCTTAATGTCTTCACCTCTATGACATATCTACAGGAGAAATGAGTCGGGACTGTGAATGTACAGGAAAAAATACTTTATGGAATTTTCCATTGCAATCTTAAAAACTATACATGTATAAAAACCTTTATACATTGTTCCATTGATTCAATTTGATTCAATTTAATGTGACATGATAATGATTTAGTTAACCAATAACACCAGATTGAGCACCACATTATTATTATTTTCCTCCAGATACATGTACTGGTCAGACTGGTCAGAGGGGGTGAGTCAAGTAGCACGTATCGAGAGGGCTTTCATGGATGGGACAAACCGAACAGACTTTGTCAACGATTACCTCCAGTGGCCCAACGGTCTAAGTCTTGACAAGGACCGGGGCGTGCTGTACTGGTGCGATGCATTCCATGATAGGATATCCAAGAAATTTCTGAACGGGACAGGTGGTGTGGTAAGTTCTCCCATCAATTGTGGTTATTGTCAGTTGTGAAGGATCATGCAATGGCCAATAGGTCTTGGGCTAGATATGAAAGAATATCCAAGAAATTCCTGAACAGGATCCAGGGAATGAAATTTAAGGGGAGTGGGAGCGATGGCTCTCTTTAAGCTCCCCATAAATATACTTGGGGTGTTGATTTAGAGAGCCCCTTGTAACTCCAAATTTGTTACATGAAGACCTAATTTAGCTCCTCTAAAGTTCTCCTTGATAGCCCCCAGGAGAGCTTTTCATAGCTCCCCAGTAAATGTTAAGTTCAGTCCCTGAGGATAAGCGTTGTAGTAAGATTTAGATTGATGGTGGCGATTGACCTTTTATGCCATTAGCCATTGGTCAAAGTGTCCAGACAAAGATCTGAATGTGCTTTACAGGCACGATGTTTACCATGGCAGAATCTCAAAGCAATTTTTTATTGAGACAGGTGATTTATCACTTGCCTCTTGGAAGCGGGCAAATGGATGTATAGTGCCCTAGGTTGTGTTTCATAAAATTGTGCATTGAGCTAGGGATGAGGCGTGCGATACTGGTTAATTATAAATCATAGATCTTCGCATGACTCTATGAACACCTGGCGCTGAATTTTACAGAAGAAGCAGTCACCAGTAATTGGTAGAGCTGTGCGTTGATATACATACAATTTTATTAAACACAACCAGGTGATTATGGTAAGTGAAACGTGACAAGCAACTAAAAACAAATTGGCACACCTTTTTTGATAGCCGGCCCTTAAATTTTAGAAAAAAAAACTCCTCACTTTTTTAACAATTTTCATATTTTGTTCATGTGATGAATCTTCGGACCATCTGTTACCCTTGCTTGTTGCATCAGAACTAAGGCAAGATCAAGTTGTATAATGATTATCTTTCAAATGAAAAATTAAGTGATTTTTTGGTTTTCTGAACAGACGGTAGCTATACGGCCTCAGCCGCAGCTGAATCACCCATTTGGTGTCACCCACTACAAAGACGTGCTCTTCTGGTCCGAGTACCGCACTGGTTTAATCTTCCGTTACGACACCCGCTTGGAGACTCCTGTTCCTCTACCGCTGCGTAAAGGAGGCTTGGTCTTCGAGCTAAAGCTGTATGATGCCAATGCACAAAAAGGTAGGATTTAAAATTTTTGTCCTATTGTGTTGTTCTACTTGTATCGACACCCCTTTACCAGGAGAGCATTTCACGAAGCCAGTCACTTTCCAACAGTTTCCATAGCAACATTCAGTGTTAGTGATTTTTATCCAATCAAAATCAAGGGGTTTTGTTGAAAAAGTGCAATCAATTGCAAATCAACTGGAAATCAAGAGAAATTGACTTGCTCACTTTCAGTCATGCACAGGCTGCACTGTTGACAAAACACATATTAAACAATGATTTTGATAGGTGCTTGTTGATCAGCTGGAACTTGCAATTAATCGTAAGTTTCAAGCAACACACCATTTTTTACCTACTAGTCACTACTCTGAATTTTGTCAAGTAAATATGCACTTCTCAAGTACTGTCATGGAGGCCACTATGAAAGGGTATGAGGGATAGCCACTCTGCCGGAAAATCTGGATAATGAGCTTCACTTTTTCTTGTCAGGGAAAAGTCATGATATTTGATTAAAAACCCTGTCAAATTCATGTATAATCAGGGAATTCAATGAAAAAAACCCTCTCAAATTAGGGAATTTTTTATTAGATATTTATGGTTAAATTTGAAAATTCATCCGGTAAAAATCAGTTAAAAGTCAAACAAATTTGTTCTCTTCAAATACATTTTGTCTGAAATGTGATATTGAATCAACCTGGGATTCTCAACCTGGAATATGTATCTTCACCTTAACCCTTTGAACCCTGACTTATTTTCATGTTTCGTGAGCTATATACCCTGAGTTATTTTATGTTTTGTGCATTCTTGACTTATGTAAACAATTTGAACAATTCAATTCTTTGTTAATGTTTTTTTTTAAATATTTAATCACATAAATTCTGTATTTGTCTTCTATAAAAGTGTATTCAGCACAGAATAAAATAATGATTAAAAGGGAATGTGCTGACAAAAAAAATGAATAGTGAATTTTACTTTCTCGGCATGGCCTGAAAACCGGCCATTAGGGTTCAAAGGGTTAAAGTCTTGTGGTTGATGAGGGAGACAAGAATGGAAAAATGGAAGTGTGTAAGGAAACGGAACTAAATTTCATTTCATAATTTTTGTAAGAGGGATACGAAGAGTCTGCATGAAATGTATCAATACATTAATCACTATAGCAATGTGTAAGTACCTTTTTCACTCAACATAATCGTCAAGCTCCATTTCAACTCTATTTGAGAGATATTCCCCAGCTGGGAGTCCGCTAGGCTCCAGCAGATTACCATTAGAACCGACAGTCATGTATCAGGGCAGTCGCTCATGGGTAGCCAGTGCATTATCCCTTCCTTTGTCCCCTGTCAAGTAATGCCAAGCCGTGCTCTGGCATTCCTAAGGGACTTCTAAATCTAGCAATAGCAAGGCAAAGCCAACCATCGAAAGATAGATATGTTGTAAAGACAGACAGGTTGAAATTCAATGGAAAGACTGAGCAAGGCAGAGCGAGGAAGTACGCACTGACTTTGAAAGAGAGAAAGAGAGAGAGAGCTTGAGTTGAAGATTAATAGAAGGTCGTAGCGAGAACTAGCTTTCTGACTTTGAAAGTAAGGACAGTTACATTGAGAGATGAGTGAGGAGGGAGTTTATTGACCCAAGAAGCCTGCAAACCGCCACTCCCTGGTCCAAACAATCTTCTCAGTAAACGGTAATTGTGGTTTGGAGCGGGTGATAAGATTGGGCCAAAAGTGGAAGAGATTTGAAACATAGAAATTCTGTGAGAGTTGAGAGGAGGCAAAACAGTGAAGGTGAATTCAAAGTTGCTCAAAAGAGAAGTCAGCTTCTTATGCTGGAAAGTCAGAGGAAAGTTATTTCTTACAGGCTATCTAAATATGGCGAAGGTCAGAACAAAGTTGAATGCAGTGTACTTCTTCAGTTTTGTTTTGCTGTCTTGAAGGTTGTAGCAATGTCAAATTGGGACATACCTCGGTCGTTTGATTTCATGAAGGTTATTTACATCCCAATTCGCAAGCCAGTTTGAAGGCCATTATAATTTGTAGGTTTCTTTGCAAGACATCCTTTACAAGCAAGATGATTATTTACAGAATAATGAAATACATAGAATGATATAAAATGAGCAAACAAAAATAATGAAATACATATAGTAATACCTAATAAGATGGGGTCACAAACTTTGCGTCCTGGGTCGCAGACTTTGCGTCTTCAAATTTTGTGTGAAGGTATCTGCTTTACTTCGCCTTACTTACCTATCCATATATATTTCTTTTCTGTAATGAATTTGCTCCGAGCGCCTTGAGCACCTAATCAGGGTGGAAAGTGCGCTATATAAGACACATGTATTATTATTATTATTATTATAAGAAATGCCATTTCTTGCCTTGCCCCCAAAATCTCGGCAAAAAACAGAACTGTAGAAAAACATAAATAGCCCCTAGCAACCCTGGGAAACCCGTCACAAATCCCGAAGCATGCAATCCTCTTTTTTTGCCGACCCCCGTCTCGTGCAGTAGTATAGTTCAGAGCTAAATCATATTTCCAAACTTCTTCGAATTTTGGATGTGTGATTGAAGTGTATCTTTGCTTGTGTGGTGATCTATTTGTTATCTGCCACCTTTCAGTGTGGATTACTGGTAGTTTAATCCATTTTTATTGATCTTATTTTAAGTTTTCGATCTCGTTTGCGCCATGCCTTCGCGCAGCGGCTCACCACCTCGTTCTTCTCCCGCGACTTCAGCGGAGCTAGGCCGTCGATCGCCTGGGGCGGAGATGGTCTCCAGGAAGCGGCATTCGCTGCCCGCCTCCTCAAGCTCAAAAGCAAAGAAAAGTAAAAGCCACTCTACGGATTCGAAGGGGTGTGAAATTAAGAAGAATTTGACTGCCAGAAATTCCAGCTCGTCTTCGAAAGAGTCCTCTTCAAGATCTTCAAAGCCCCCGCCTCTTAACGAGAACCGTTTCCAAAAACATCCGATCGGTGGAGGTGCCTTCTGGGGCGGCGGTTGACGGGGTTCCCCGCACGTCTTCACCGCCCGATAATGCGGGCTCTCGCGGTGTTCTTACACCCACCGGCACCCCGTCCTTGGACCATCAAAAAAATGTGGAATCTGCTCTGTCGGGGTTGAACAGATCTCCAAAGGCCCTCAGCCGCAATTTGACAGCAATTCGACGGCTCTTTTCATGCTGCAAGCTTTTCAAGCCGCTCTTCAAACTCAACCCGCCATGATCCCCCCCCGACGGTAAAACGGGGCGTGCGACTGATCTCAGCGGATCGCGAACTTCCTTTCGCCTGTCAGCTTCGGGGGCCCTACCCTCTCGGGAGGGCGATTCGACCAGCCTCCCCAGCTGGATTCAATCTTCAACTCGCATGTCTAGTTTTCACCCGCCGCCTTCCCCGAGCGAGGCTCCACCGGCTACTATTTCGCGGGCTCCCGACTCTCCACAAAGCGATCCCCGTTCCGTCAGTGATAGGGAAAGACTATCTCGCAAACGCCACCAAGACATTTCCCCTTGTCCTCGTCGAGATATTACCGACTGTAGCTCACGTTCTCGCCGAGCAGAATTTCAGTGACCAAGTTCAATTCATTTGACGGAGCGTTCAGACGAAGAGTTTGGTTATCACCAACCCCATATCGCCTCTCGTCGTAATAATTGGGCGGATTTCTCATCCCTCCAGACCTCCAAGAAATCAGAAAGCGTTGATAGCGTCATTTCTGTCCAAGAATCAGGGAACTCTGTCGGGGATGAACCCCCCCCCCCCCCC
>BQKZ01007051.1:9756-21325 GCA_036244855.1 Temnopleurus reevesii | reverse complement strand
GCGTAGTCAAGATCAAGGTGGTGGGGAAAAAAGAAAATAAGTGGTCTTCAATGATGTTTGAACCCAGAACCAGTCTTGTTGTAAGGCATCAAAAGAAGAAACCGCCGAATCGATCTTGCTTTAGCATATCGAACTATTATCAGATTCAGCAAATTCATTCAACCTTTCTGAGTAGAGAGATATGATCGATTGTTTAATTAACTATGTCAATAGTGGCAAATTATCAGTGTCATATATCTGACCAAAAAATCGGTTGAAAATTGAATATGGCCATGAATTGATGGATATTATGATTGACTTGTAGCTAGTAAAAGAAAAAACGGAAATAATTTTGACCAAAAAGTGTAGGAATTTAACCTGAATTATGAGAATAGAACAATCAACCCTCGGAAAGCATATTGCCAATTTTACATACTCCTATATGCTTGCATGTATCAACTGAAAGAGTGGGGCTGCATCAGGACCTCCCCCCCCCCCCCCCAGCCTAGTCCCTACTGTTCTGCGGTCCATGCTGCGATATATCGTGTATTTATGAATAGATTTGAATCCATGACCGCTCTTGTTCGAAGATACCCAAACGACCAACAGCTTCTATCATACTCGTTAGATAATATCAACCTACCTCTTGAGTAGAAAGATATGATAAGATTGATTGCTTAAATGTGTCAATATTTCAGTAAGACGTCGCCTGACTAAAAAGGAAAGGTATTGGTCTTGTATTAATTCTGGATATTGGAAGGAATTGAAGCTAGTGAAAGAAGAGATTTCTAGGATGTTTAAATCATTTGAAAAATTATCAAGACAAAGTGGCTAGAGATGTATTTGAAAATGATAAATAAACAACAAGTAAAAGGAGAGGATCTGTGTGTATTTGTGCGTGTGTATATTTTTTTTTTGTGTGTGTGTCTGTTAGTATATGGGCAGGAGAAGGAGAACGTTTAAGAAATAGAAATCGATAAATGGTGAGACGAGGAGAGCAGAAGAAAGTGAAAGAGAGCGAAGTATTTATAGAAAAGAAAAAAAAAGACTAAAAAGGATATTCGACGTCATATCTTTCTTCTTCTTAAACAAAACTGGTCATTTCATAAAAACTATGTGACAATTGAAAGGACATGGCATGGAGGCCTACACCCGATAGACCGCGGGTTCGATAGTCCGCGGGGCCTATAGACCGCGGGGCCGATAGGCCCCGCGGACTATCGGCCCCGCGGTCTATCGGCCCCGCGGACTAATGGCCCCGCGGTCTATCGGGATTCCCCCGGCATGGAGATGGCAAGCTTCTTATGCTCCATATAATTTGAAATATTTCAATCATCATGATCAGGGTGAGATGGGGATAATATGGATGTCAGAGAGAGAGAGAGAGAGATAGATAGATAATGGATTCAGAGCACGATAGAGAAATGACTAGCTGAGGAAAGGGGATAAAGGTTACTTAGAGGGTCTTGTTGAGGTGAAAGAACAACTACAAACTTAGTCCAGTTTAGGGCTCTGTATTCTGATAGCACCCACTTCTGCATATTATCTTACACTGAACAAACAGTGACTACATAGCACTCAACTACAGAGTCCTTACATGACCCTCTCCACACGATCGGAGGGGTAAGCATGATCAGATGGTTATGTTAGGTCTCCGTGGTTGAGTGCACACTCACTGTGTGTTCAGTGTAAGAAAACACGCAGAGGTGGGTGCTATCAGAACACACAGTCCTAAAGTTGACTACTACCAACTGGGCATCCACCCGGGTTACAAGCAGCATACAGGAAAACTACACCTGGACAAATGCCACGACTATGGTTATAGTGTATATGAGCAGAAACGTTTATGGATAATGGTCCTCTTTTCGCATTAGGAATAAGGGGCCGCGGAACGATTTGTAAAGAGTGCGTGTGTGGAGAGGGGCTCCAACAGGAGTAGGGCTGTGAAAAAGCATCATCACATACATTTCCAATGGCGTGCATGCATCAACTTAAAAAAAATTGCACCTCCAGAAACACCTCGACTCTTCATGGAAGAGCATACAAAGTCATTTGTGAATAATGGTTCGATTAATTCTTGCATTAATAACGTATGGTAGACAGCGAGTACGCATCTTATGTGCGCAGTAAATTTTAAGTGTGCAACTGATATTCGCATCGTTTATTGCACACATGTTTTCTACCGTCCACAGTCCTCCGCCAGCCAATTTCGAAAACCCACTCTTTAATAGCGAGGTAGCCCCGCCCCCCCCTTTACTATTGTATTCTGCAACATTAAGTCCTACCTACTGTCACTACGCAAAAGGAAGGATCAAGCATTTGTTGAATATTAACAAACAGAGTCAAAAGCAAAACGGATGAATATACCTGATTTTCCTTCAGCTATGGGCGACTTTGTCTTTGAAGTTGATGGTAAAACATAACAAAGGGAGGTGTCGAATCCATATTCTCTTATCCAAAAGAAAAATATCACACTTTTAAAGTACCCTCTATGGAATATAATGAGAATCAGGGAAATTTTGTCTATTGAAAAAGAAGAAGATTCGAAAATCTTCATGCGTAAAGCTAACAATTTATAAAGGGGAATCGCAGGTCAATTTTGAGTTCATCAAGTCGTAAAATTGACTAAGACTTTTTGCTTAACCCTTTTAAACCTGGTGATTTGCAAGACACAAAATATAGTTGACCAAACACCGAACTTCAATATTTACGAAGCGTGTTACTTTCCCATGGACTCTGGAAGAAAGCATCAGATATGGAGATATAACTGACGGTGACCTTCAGAAACATGATGCAAAAGTCAGTTTTCAAATGATACCGACTACCATCCGACTAGCATGTATTGTCAAACAATATTCAAATGGCCAAATGTGAGAAATTGAAAAATAAATTAATATAACACGTTTCTTTCTTAACAGGATTGCTTTATTCAAAAGTCTTAAAGATCAAAATTCAAATTTCATTTTACAGGATACAGAGCGAAAAAATAATAGAAATAGATTTACATTTTGTCATTTCTCTCAACATTGACACAAATTATGTTCGATGGCTTTACATCTCCCTTTAAAGAAAATAAGTGCTAAATAATGTACAGTCAAACCTGCTCTAGTGACCACCTGTATAAAAAGACTACCAGTCCATAAAGACCACCTTTTTTACTCCATAGAAAGCAATTTACATGTAAATGAACCTGTTTATAGAGATCACCTGCTGTTAAAGACCGTTTTTTCTGTCTCCCTTGGGTAGTCTTTATTGACAGGTTTGACAGTAGTTTAATGGTATGTTTTAATGGGTTTTACATTAAATAAGAAAGAGATCAAATACAAGGAAAGTACAGTAGGCAAAATTAACATGTATAAACAGTTGACTAAGCGAGTGTATGGAATAGTGAATCAGTATTCACCATTCAGTTTAAACATTGAAATAGTGAATCAGTATTCACCATTCAGTTTAAACATTGATCAATTTAAACACTGTCTCATCATTTTCCTTTATTAAAATATCTAATTTTAAAATGGAATTACAGTTATTGGCACGATGGGTACTTTGTTTTGGTAGATGTTGCTGTTTTTAAGAAATAACTTGTTATGGAAAATTAAAGTGTCAATATTGAGAAGCAGGTCATGATTCGTAAATAAATATATTGTTGGTTTGCTTCCACAATAAGTAAATTTCCTAAATATTGAATGGATTCATTTTCCAAAGCTTTATATGATCTCGTATCGTAATGGGGAGAGCTTTTCTTTTCAATTATTCTGTCGTATTTCATCTTCTTTCATTGAATTTAATGAAATACTGAAATAGTTGTCGACATTCGAGTGGGAAACACTTTCTTCTATCCTTGTTTCGTTGCATAAATCCGTCTAGATGAGAAAGGTGTGCATCTCGGGTACTATCTCCCTTCTTTTCTGAAAATACATTTTTTGGAGTTGTGTCAATTTATGGCCATAAAAGGTTAATTAGTATTTAGATCGTTTAAAACAATGCCGTTTTAGCCACGCCTCCCTGAAGTTCCGATTATTTGCTTTTATGAGGAATTGTACAATTTTCCTTTTAAAGACCTTATATCAAGAACTTTGAGCCTCTTATGGTTGATGTCTTATTATGCACTTTATTCCTTTCAAAGAAAAAGGAAAATTACTATCGTTATCCGTTATCAGTTGTTTACCTTCCATGAATATGCATTTTCAGAAAGACGTCAAACTGAGGTTTCGAATAGCATAAATACGGCTGCAATTCCACACTGAAATCATCTGGTCTCCTGGACTGCAAAGATACAACCAACTGGTAAGTACCTTCTTTCCTGCTTTAGACCGACAGATTGAGCAGCTGCGGGCAAGCCACGGCTGGATGCGGTACATGTGCGTCACGGACACGGTTAACAAGGCGGCCCTACAGCTCGGTGCAACCCGGAAGGTTCGGTGGAGGCCTCGCTCTCTCGTTGGGCCGTGTCCGAGGCGCAGATCTGCTGCATCCAGCGTGGCTTCCTCCACTATGAATTATCTTCCATGTCAAAATGTGATCGGGCAATGTAACGAGTCTGGATGAGGTAAGACTACTTACATTAGTTCTTTCTGCAATGGATGATCGACCAAGGTATGTTATTCTTTGTACAGCATATGCAATCTTTCTGGTAGTCACTGTCTTACATTTTCTAGTCAGCCGGTCAGTATTAACCCATTACCATGCTTTCGCTTTCCGATCAACGGGAGCGTAGGGGCCAAAATTCAACCATGCCATAAACGTGAATATCCCAACATACCACCGCCCTCTTTTATCTCCTAGTGGTCATTTTGTATTTTTGTGCTGGACGCGATAGCCCAAGCCAGATCGCTTCAATTAATGAATGATGGGTACGCGAGCGCTGAATGACAGAGCCATTGTCTATAGATCTTGTGTTGTACGTTGCTCAATAACGCATAATCGGCAGACAGCGGGTCTGCATTTAGGGACAACGGAGGATTCTCCCTTTTGCGCACGAAATTGTGCACAGGAACATGAAATTTACCTCCTGCGTTGTTCAGAACCTACTTGCGAAGCCTGACTATTGTAATCAGAATGCGATTTGCGGTATTAAAATAACAACATACTCGAGTGATGATGATACCTGCAAAGAAATGATTGCACTTTTGTACAACCAAGGCTGGATGTCTTACTTTTGTTTGTTTTTCTGTCACGTCGGAGAAAATGAATTTTCGATGCACAAAGTGATCTTAACCTAAAGTGAGAGCAAATTGCTTTGTCACGAATTTGTAAAATCTCTAAATAAGGAACTTGGATATTAATAAAATGTAAAATTCGAAGATTAGCAGTGTCTTTCCGATAAATTTTTATTCGCACGAAAACACTAACTCGTGATTAGATATTACACGAATCCGAGAAAATTACGTCTGTCTATCGAAATGTCGGAGACATTGTATTTACGGCATCTATCCACGTGTACCTTTTGAGAAATCTGCTCCTCCATTTAGTAAAGATTGCTTTTTGTATAGAAATTCCATTTCTAGGACGTAAAAAAAAATAAAGATTAAGAAAATGATTTAATATCCAATTTGTGTTTTCTTACTTTATACGGTCTGTGGAAAATGTATGTGTCATTATTTTTTTTCTTTACAGTAATCATGCGTCTCGCCTTGGTCCTTCTGTTCGTGGCTGCAGCCAACGCTGCCCGACTCCTCAAAGCTAAGGAGCCTGTCCCGGGACGATACATCGTGAAGATCAAGGTATGAAGGCCCGGGCGGCATCACGGCACGGCATCATATCACGGCAATACGGCACGGTATTTACACGCTATCTTGGTTGTTATTGGTCAGCGCGCTCCTCCTCGCAAAGGATGTATAATAATTGGCCAATCACAGGGTAGATAGCGCGTGAAAATCGTGTCGTAATGCCGTGCCGTGTTTGGTGTGCTGGGGGCTTTACTCGCTTACATTTATAAAAGACCTAGCTTCACTGTGAGCAGAATGTAAAAAGGAATTTGACAAACTAGACATGCTAGACAAGTTCATTCAAGCGTTCACAATAGCCTCATAAACAGAAAACAAAACTGCTGCCCAAGCTTGTTCTTAGAGCAGATGCTTCACCTGTTTGACATTCCTCTGCAAAATAAGAGGGAAGTAATTACGTGCATGGAGCTATTGTGAAAGCTTGAATGAAAGTTATTGACGTTGTCCCACACCCCTGCCATTTCTGCTTGTTTGAGATATCCCAGGATATGCTGATTTATGAATTCATGATGATAATATTAATAACGATAATACATATTTACATTAAAAATGCACATTAGATTTAAAGCGCACCTTTTTTAAAGCAGTACAATAAATGAGAGATAGTCAAATGCATAAAGAAGTAACACAATGAGTTCGTGTACAACATTTCAAACAAATTAGTACTATATTATTGAAAAATGTAATTATTACAAGAAAATGTGCATTTTGAGACATTTCTTAATGGAAGAGAGTGGCTGACTATTCATTATTTATGGGATTGGATAGATGTGCTGGTGGGGGATTTGGGGGCGAGTTACGATCAGTGTTTTTTACATTGTAGAATGTCAACATTTAATAATATGAGTAAACAATTTTGGATTAATTTCCTTCCATATTAGTTTATTTACCTAAAGACAGACTCACACCTTTGCGTTTTTAGCCTGCGTCGGCCCACCACTTTTTTTGTAATTAAAAACGCTCCCTGGACGCACAAGACGCAGGTCAAACGGTGGTCTAACGTTCAGCGTACGCACCTTGAGCGCAAGCCGACCGCAAGGCCACTGTTTGATCAGCGTATAATGTGTGCTCAGGGAGTGTTCTTAATTTTAAAACATACTGTGGGTAGACACAGACTTAAACGCAAAAATGTAAATCAGCCTTTACCAATTAACCTGAGTTTATCATTCTCATTCCTCATCAGGATGATATCAACGTCCAATCCATTCTACCAAAAGTCAGAACTGCTGGAGGTCGTGTTGGCTTCGTCTATAACAAGGTCCTTAATGGCTTCGCCGCTGAGTTGTCCGACAAAGCCGTTGAGATCGTAAGTAAAGGGTACTATTTCTTCCTTGGCTCTAAAAAAAAAGTTTTTCATAAACAAGATTTTTGTCTTCAATCGTATTTTAAAGGTGAAATAATTGGGTGTAAAGAAAAAAAGGAATATTGTTGCTTCGATGTCAAATTGTTACGAAAGTGATATCTTTTTAAAATGTTGCCATCTCAGCTGAGCTCGACTGCTTCACTTGAGATAATTTATTCATTGTCATTACAATTTACAATTTTACTGTTTCTATTTTTTAATGTCCTGATATATAGTCTTAATACACCGTTGAATTATAAATGTTATATGAAATATATTCCACTAGTCATTCACTATGGTGTATTCCCAAGATTTAGTCATTTAGAAATGATTACCAAATATACATTGATGAGATTGCATGCGATTGATTTTTATTTTTGGTCAACATTCAGCTCCGTCTTGTATTTCACTATGAGCAGAACTAACGAGCTCTGACAACACCGAAACGGGTCTGTCTGTAGATTGCACATGTGATTTTGATGAATTAAATGAAAATATAGTCCAATAATATTGAGTAGATTTGTATGTCAATGAACTTTAATACATTGCTTAATTTCTAAACCTTACAGATTCGCAATCTTCACGCTGTCGAGTACGTTGAAGAGGATGGTGTAGCCCGTAAGTCGGCCGTTGCATCATGGGGTCTTGATCGTGTTGACTCCCGATCTGGACTGGACAACCAATACAACCCCTCAGGTGAGAGCTGTTAGCCCATTGATTACTAGAATCGGTGGCCCTTGTACAAAGCCTATATGAATATAATAATTCAGTCATCAACGAGTTAAGGATGCAGAGATGCCAAACGTTCCGGATTATTATATTTGCTACCATTATAAAACATAGATGAGAGCAGTTAAAAGCTTGGTTGGGATCTCCCTGTGATTAAAAGCACAAAAATAAAGTAAGGCGGTCAGTAAATAAGGAAGCTATGAACATTTTAATTATTCGAATCAATAAGGATTTTCAAGCAAATTGGCCAATTTTTGGTCAGGTGATATGACCAAGGATTTATTATTAGTAAAATTAATAATTCCTTAAAATGACGTATACGTTTGTCATGCTCTTCTTTGCAAGAAGTTTATCATATCTCATCGTTTTATAACCTATCTTTTTCAAAACTTTAACTTTAACTTTAATCAATAAATTTGTTCATTTCTCTGCTATAATGATTTTCTTTTGGGAAAATGCTTTTGCAGATGTCAATTGTTCTTTTTCGGAATATTCTGTTTGAGTTTTGTTATAGTGTCTGTATATATTTCAATTATCTGCTACTGCAGAGCTAGATATTTTTATGATTCCATATTTTGCTCTTTTTCAGGTACTGGAGAAGGTGTCACTGTGTACGTCCTCGACACTGGTATCAGGAAAACCCACAGTGACTTCAACGGGCGTGTGTCATCTGTTGGAGTAGAATGTCTTGGATTCTGGGGAGAGTGCGAAGTCGGAACTAACGTAAGAACATATGACGTTTTTCAACTATGCTTTATTGTTAAATCTTTAACTACTAAATTCTGTGATAATGAATAACTTGGAAAACTTATGATAGTTAAATTCTTAGATTATTTTCGTGAAATACCAAGAAACGCATTTTGTTCTTTCTTGAAAAATACTGGAATGAAATTTAGGAAATACATAAAGATTGACTTCGAGGGTTTAAAAATATAAAACTAAACTCGGATTTGTTTTATTTTTCAATTTGGGTATTTTCGACGATTTTCTGTTGTATACAACAGCGTAGAACTCTTCATAATTGCTTGTACTGCGATGTTGATTTACTTTAAGTATTGTGTAAAAAATATGGTGACATTGAATGAAACAACGTGTAAATCGTAAATTTCGCCGATATAATATTCTAATAGAAAGGTGCAGACGGTGATGGTCACGGAACTCATTGCGCTGGAACCATTGGAGGTCAGGATTTTGGTGTAGCCAAGCAGGTCAGCATTGTGGCTGTCAAGGTTCTGGATGACAATGGCTCTGGCACATATGCTGGCATCATCGCTGGTAAGCTATGTGCACACTTTAGTCCGACTCATATCTTTGTGATTTTAGCCTGCGTTGGCCCAGCGTTCTTTTAAGTAAAAAAAAAAGACCCGCTCCCCATGCGCATAGTATACGTTGAAAAGAAGGTGGACATACGCATGGCGTGCGCTCAACGAGCCTACACCGAGTGTATAATCTGTGCTTTTATGCGTCCAGGGGCCTTTTAAAGAAAAACCCGCTAGGCTAACGCAGGATAAAAACATAAAGGTGAGAGTCGGCCTTTTCACAACAATATTAGGGTTGCTTCGCTTTTGATTTGTTTTGATTGGCTGTACTTGGGCATAATGTTGACAACATCAGCATGAGGCTATACCTTCAACATTTCAGATAAAATCCGAAAGTTGGGGCATACATTGCTCAAATGCGGGAATGTGAGTTGTTTACCTCTTCCAGTTCATTTTTCCATTCTAATTTATTTTTTTACACTAATTTATGTTATTTACAGTAATTTATTTTCTTTTACTAATCTATTTTTTTTTTTTTACTTCTCTTTAATTTTTTTTTCACTTTCTTTGTTGTTAAGGAGATCCCAACACAAGCTTTGCTTCTAGGGTACTCGCCTCCTTTGATTCGTTCATTTTGTCAAGTTATTTTGTAATGATTATGTATATGAAAAAGGAAATAAATGTTTAATTCAATCAATTAATCAATCAATCTGGTCAGAGTTTATATGGTACATGTCATAACGACATCACTTGATGTTCCTTCCATATTTCATTAGGTGTCGACTATGTAGCAGCACAAAGTGGGAAACGAGTTGCTTCAATGTCTCTCGGTGGCGGATACAGCGCTTCCCTGAATGATGCTGTAAGGAATGCCCATAATGCTGGAGTCTCAGTTGTGGTCGCAGCTGGTAACAGTGACGATGATGCCTGCAGCTATTCCCCAGCAAGCGCACCATATGTAAGCAAAATAATCAGATGCAAAATTTAAAAAAATGCCAGTAGGTAGGACACGTAGCTCCAATCTCCATAAATATTCAATAGCATGAAAAAGAATTGTCCAAATATTGAATTTTGTCGCCCACCCATATTTACCAGACATGGGGCCTGTAACATGAAAGAGATACGATTAATTCGAAATCTATCGTATCTCCATCATTCATGTTTTCCTATAGACTTACGATTAATATTTATCAACAGTTTAATTGCATCTTTTATGTTACAGGCCCATGGTTGTACCCCGGTGGACTACAGACATCTATGTTAATGTTCTATGCAACATATGTTTAACCTTTAAAAAGATGATTCGCAACACTTATGATATGACCTTGTTGATTTTTTTTTATGTCGATGTCGAGCAAGGGGGCTCTTTGGGTAATATTTACTACAAACATCAAGGGGTTTAAGTCCCTGGGTCCTTGACAATATATCGTCTACCTAACATTAGCTGAAATATCTGTAAACCGAATGTACTACTTTAAACGTAAATCAGTTTGGTTGATTGCGCTCTCATGGAATTTGAATGTCTCCACACCTTGGTTGGAACACGTGGAACTCAGCGTTGATGTAGGGGAAGGAGTTTGTTGAATCTTGTGTGAGTGCACAATTGTCATGTTTCGTACAAAAATGAATAAGCTCATGAGGCAAAAAGGGGTTCTGTTTTTATGATATAAAGTATGGCCAGAGAGACATTAATCAATTCTAGGCATTAATTACAGTAATGCTGTTTTGTGTTGCATCATAGGCCATCACTGTTGGATCCTCGACTAGTAGCGATGAGCGCTCTTACTTCTCCTGCTATGGACAGTGTCTGGATATCTTCGCTCCAGGCAGCAGCATCACATCCGCCGGACACCGCAGCGACTCTGGCTCTACCACCATGAGTGGAACCTCTATGGCTTGCCCCCATGTTGCAGGTAAAACACCCTTCACCCATATAGACAATATGATTGATAACGAAAAATGATATTCTAACAATCACATACATACACGCACTGCGAAATGTTATTAGAAATTAGGAAGCTTCCTTCGAACACAGTACAAAAGAAAATACCAATGATGTAAATGACAAGAACCTATAATATCAAAAGAATACTTCGTGAAAAAAACATGGAATAGTTTATTTATATTTGCTCTCATCTGAAAGTTAATCTGTGTCGGTTAAAAATTCAGAGACTTCATATCTTGATCCTTCTTCAGCGATATGACCCAATTTGACCTTCTTGACCAAACCATCAATTATCGCGATGTATTGAACTGTGCAAACGTCATATTCGCCAGCTGGTCTCGATTTCAAAAGCATAAAAGCAGCATCGAATTTGTTCCACTTAGTTCTCAGGAATCTTTGTGAAATTTATACACGTTTTCACAAATGAAAACATTTCCTCTTAAAACAGGCGCTATTGCTATCGAATGCGTGAACGTGTTCGGAAGTTGCACCAACGCTGAGTCTGCTGTGGTCGGAAAGGCTACCGGACCGGAGGCGGTCGCCAACAACCTTGGCTCTCCCCAACTTCTCCTCTATGTCGGAAACTAAA
>BQKZ01007048.1:15391-31621 GCA_036244855.1 Temnopleurus reevesii | reverse complement strand
TACCTACCACCTACCAGGTCGGCTAAACTGCCGAGACCTAGTATGGATCCTCCAGTTACTCCTGTCCATCATGATATTTTTAGTTCGTCTGTGCCAACTGCTCCAGCGTGATTTCCTGGTTCATTTTTTTTTATTCATTCACTATTTTGTCTCTGATATTAAACGTTTTATGTGGTTATTTCTCATGTACCAAGGACTATGGTTTTAGCCAGGTTTCCTTCTAGTAGTTGGTGAGCAATGGTGAAAAATCATAGTTCTAAAACTCTTTGATTCATTTTATGTGAAAAAGAAGGATTTCTTTTGATACATTGTGCCAAGCTGTCGTTCCTACCACCCCCTCCCCTCCCCTCTGACCTCCATGCAGTTAAACATTTGTATGTGGCATTAATAACCCAAACCGGATTAACGTAAGAAGTTTGATGTCGCTTTTATTTCCATACTTTATTTTTCTGATGCATATGCTTATGGAACTTTGTGGTGTTGTATTGTGAGACGGCTAAGTAAATTGTTGCGTACTGATCGGTCAAAGTTGACTGAGTGATTTTTAAACATTTTGCAGTGGTTTTATTTTCGCTGTCTTGGCCTTGTAAAACTTTTATCTCTGTATGATGCACATTCATATGTGTACAAACCGTGTCAGAAAATGAGAATAACAACTTGCCAATGTGTCGATTTGGTACGAAATTGTGAAAACATTTGTATGGTTTTGTACAGTTCTACTGTAATATAGTCACAATGCGTCTGTGAAGAAGTTCTACATGATGAGAAGTTTTGAGAACCGTACTTTTCTTCTTTGGATTGTAGAACTGGCATCAGTGACGCAAACAAATGAAGGACACTTTTCGGTCTTCCCGGCATTGGATGATGAAGAAATTGATCAACTCGACGGCGAAATGGACGGGCACGGAACCAACAGGGTGCTGAAATTTGCAAAAGTGAAACTCATGGATTTCGCCCAATTCACTGGAACAGATATAGACACAATCACACAAGATACCACATGCCTTGAAGAATTCCTGACAAAATTCTTCACTGGAATAAGGAAAGAGAACGGAGAGATGTATAAATCAAGAACGCTACATACCATTCGGTTCGGGGTTCAGAGATATTTCATCGAGAACCACTCGATCAATATACATGTATGTGAAAGGGAGAAGTTTGCTCGGGTAAACAGCGTCTTTAAGGCTGTAGTAAGTAAAGCAAAGAAGGAAGGAAAGGGAATCGTCCACAAACCAGTGATTACAGCAGAGGACATGAGAAAAGTACACAATTTCTTGGACATTGCAACGCCTGCAGGTCTCCAGGACAAGGTCTTTGTTGACGTCCTGACGTTTTTCTCCACTCGCGGACGTTGCAAACTTCGTTCAATGAAAGCAACTGATTTTTCTGTCCACGTAGATAACCATGGTGGAAGATATGTGCAAATGAAAGGTGAGGATAGGCTGATGTATGAAATGCCGGAACTAGGTGACAGATGTCCTGTTAGAACATTGGAAAAGTACGTGGCAAAGTTGAACCCTGACAGCAGTTGGATGTGGCAACGAACAAAATATTTGTCAATCGATTACTCGTCAAGGAGCAACACGTGGTACCATTGCACCCCAGTTGGCATCAACACCATCAGTAATAAACTGAAAAGAATAACTGAAAGGGCTGGATGTAGCCGTGCTTACACGAACCAAGCTCTTAGTTCAGTAGCAATTAGCTAAAAATATCTAAATTATCTATGCAACGAATCAAGGAAGTGATTTGTCAGGAACTTCAAATTTGTATTCGCTGGTCAAAGCATTGGACTCTTTTCCAAGATTCAGTAATAAACTAAAAAAAAATCACACAAAGGGCTGGATGTAGTCATGCGTAGACATACCAAGCTTTTACTACTGTGACACTGGAAACAGGGTTGTTGGATGAGGAAAGCGGTTCGTAAGAAATTGTAGCAAATCAAGAATAATTGAACAAATTTTATAATCAACCTAAAATTTGTTGGAGTTTAGTCTTTTTAGACTTTGTTTGCTGGTCAAAGCCTTGGACTTGTTTTCATCACAATCAGTAATGAACTGAAAAGAATAGCAGAAAGGGCTGGATGTAGCCATGCTTACACAAGCCAAACGCTGAGTTCAGTAACACCGAGGACAAAGATATCAAATGTGCCAATGGAATGGAATCAGAATCTGCTACAGATCGAGCATAACTGTGATAAATTCAAGAACCAAACCCTAAATATGTTGAAAATGTTTAAAATTTTCAAACTTTATACGCTGTCAAAATTGTTAACTTTTTTCTACCAAATGTTGAATTTACAAGTGGTATCCAAGTATCTCCGTCAAAGATATGACCATCATTTCTGTTGGATAATAACACTGCCACTTATTTGAACGCTTTGTTAGGAACACTGAAGAATAATTTATTCTCCTACACATATACCCAAAAGCCAAAATAAAATGAGGTTATAATTTTCAAAAACAAAGAGGATTCAAAGTGCAGTTGTAGAGCGTTCTTTGCATCACATATGAAGTCTTTTGCAAGCTGGACAGGTCAAACTAATAGTGTTTGAAACTTGCTACTCCAGCTGAAATGGAACTCTTTCGAAGTTAGAAGGAACCATGCTAGGCTATCCCTAATGTTCCACACTACTCCTGGGCCCCTAAACATAAAGGTTTGCGATTAACCGATATTTGGTTTTGCGATCAATTGCAAACTTTAGTACATGATTCGCCATAGATAAGCGATTGATATCAATCGCTATTAGATTAGCGATTAATCGCTAACCTTTATGTTACGGGGCCCAGGTCTTGTTGCCATTGACCTGGATATCTTCACCCAACTCACCATACGGAAAACGAGAGGGAACACCCACAAGTTCCAACGTCAACTCATCAAACGTGACGGCCACAGATTTAGCTTCTTCCCTCGCACAATCCAGGATAGACCAGTTTCGTAATCATAATGTATTTAAATGTTATGCATGCTTCTTCGTCAAACACACAATGACAAACTATTTGTTCATCTGCTATGAAATAATGACATTTCAATAGAAGGAATGTGGATAGCACGCAGTGGCTGTTGCTAGGTTGGTCAAGCTACAATGTTTGTCCAACCTAGCATTGTTAATGTGTGCAAGTAGCATTCTGACTATTGTATTCCCATAATTTCCGGCTTTTGAATACATAGTTTGATTTGGGGCAGACGTAAATGAATTTGAATACATTACGAAAGTGGTCTATTGAAACAATTTAACTATCGATACCTTAACAATCAATTCCTTGGACTCTTTCAAATCAAAATTAAAGAATCCAATTGCCCAGTAAATATCATCCGTCTTGGTAAATATCATCTGACTCTACTACATGTTGTCATCATGCTGTTCGTGCTCTGATCATTTCTAGGTTAGATTATTGCAATAGCGTCTACATCGTTTTACGTGCCAAAGATAGGCAGAAATTGCAGTCTGTTCAAAATCGAGATCTCTGCCAGACTGGTTTTTAGCCAAGGAGCTCGATCCCACACTACATCCTTACTCTCTGAACTTTACTGGCTACCTGTACAGCAACGCATATTGTTTAAAGCATGCTTGTATATCGATGTCACCACAATACCTCTCTAATACTATTGAACGATTTACTCCCTCTCGAAACCTCCGCTCTTCATCAGACATGCTTAAACTTGTTATACCAAAGTGTATACTCAAAACAGCTGAAAAGCGCTTTTCAGTAGCTGCTCCAAAACTCTGGAACAGTATTCCTCTTGCAATACGGGCAATCTCAATATCCGGTACGTTTAAAAAACATCTTAAGACTTACCTTTTCCCACAGTAATAAAACTGTTTTCATCTTTTGTTCTCTTAAATTGTAAAGCGCTATGATACTTTCTGTTGTAGTGCTATATAAATAATCAATATTATTATTATTAATTATTGGTAGGCGCTCTCACCATGATAAGCCCAAGAAGTTGACGGAGTACAGCTAGTCTGCATATGCTGACTCAACCAAGAAAAGACAAGACAAGACAAATTTAAAGGGGGACTTCAACCAGACATTGATGTGTGCTCAGTGGATGAAGAAAAATATAACGGTCAATCTCTGAAAGTTTGAGCAAAATCAGACACTCCGTTCAAAAGTAATGAATTTTCAAAGTTTTGGTTTACACCCCTCTTGGGCTTGTCAAATTGGCAGTGTACAGTCACAAAATGGCTGCCAACATGGAGAATTTTCTATTTACTTTGTAAACAGAATTTCACATTTTCTTCTTTTTCTCGAAAAGTAGAAAAAATTGTACTTTTTTCGTTGAGTCATGGACATTTCGATTCTGCATGCATTTCAGAAGAATTTTGTTGATTAATTGTCTACTTTTTGAGAAAAACAGGGATAAAAAAGAAATCAAAATTCATTTGGAAAAATATCTGATTGGCATTTTGTGATTTAACCTAATTGTATGTTAAAACCTCTTGTTTTATCAAGCACTGTAAACCATAGTCTTAAGTGCATTTATTTCGGTGAGGCCAATTTTCTTTCATACATGTGATTTCCAACCTTTTCTGAGTTTGCTTGCCCTACTGGGCAAGTGCTCATAAAAAAATCATGTAGCACTCTTATCATGTCTGTTACACAGCAGTACATTTCTTCACAAGTACTTGTTGAAATTCTTAATACTGTTTGATATCACATGTGACAGGTATGTTACATTATACCTGTCATGGATTTTCATCTAACTCTTTCGCTACGGCACACCGTTTATAGCGGCACGAGAGAAATGTTGTATGGCAAGCCGCTGTCAGCTGTAAACAAATGATACCCCAAAGTTGAGTTTGAGGAAGTTCAAGAAGATGATGATGGCCTCTTCTATAGCGCCGGTCTCGCCTCAGTTGGGCGCTCATGGCGCTCGAATTACTCAAAATAATGTCCAACAGATTTCAATGTACTTATCCGTGCTATGGTTTATCTTTTAGTCCAAGATTTACCAGCGGTGGTATGTTATGGTTATTCTTGTAATAATAAGGTAATTGGGAACAGATAGGTCTTTAGGTAAGACTTAAAGGTTGATTGCGTCTCTGCTCTCCTGACAAAGTGGGGAAGGCTATTCCACAGTCTTGGCCCAGAGATGTAGAAGGCTTTATCGCCACAGGTTGTACGGCTGAGCGATTCCGATAACAATGCTTGGTCTGCTGATCGGGGACTGCAGGAAGGCATGTGCTGAGAAAGAAGCTCTGATATGTAGGATGGCGATTTATCATTCAGTGCTTTATATACCAGTACTCCAAGTTTGTAGGCAGTTGATTCTCTGGTTTATTGATAGCCAATGAAGATCACGCAGAATTGGAGTTATGTGTGCATTCTTTCTTTGTAGGGATACAAGACGAGCTGCGATATGCTGCAGGCGTTGGAGTCTTTGGAGTTGATGCTGATTCAAACCCATCAAAATTGAGTTACAAGAACAATCTCTTGATTCAAATTGAGAAGGTAGCTGTTGAGAATCTTCCCTCTGATGCAGATGTATTCAGACCAAGACCAGGAAGACCCTCGTTACTTGAGAGGTTTCAAGGAAATAAGCACCTTGTGAAGTATGACAAGAATGACAGAAACTGCGTGGTTTGTAGCACTCCTCACGCTCGAAAAAGAACAAACTTTGTGTGTTCTGGTTGCACCGGCAAGCCACATCTCCATCCGAAGTATTGCTTTTACCAGTACCATACATCCAACTAATTCGCGTTTCAGTCAGGTACATGTAAGTCTAATTTTCCTAACATCAATTTTATTGCAGCATTTATTGTAGGCCTATTCACGTGTAACATCATGTAGGGCTATGACTGGATGTGACGTCACTTGTGACAAAATAGTCCATGAGATGGCCAAAAATAAGGGAGGTCTCAAGGATACAGAATATTAACTTTTGAACACAAAGTGAAAACTAATTTGCTTTTTTTCACAGCAGCATGGATTATACTGGTTACAAGCCTATTCACGTCCAGTCTTTGCCAGATGCGACATCACATGTCACATGTTACTTTCTCCATGAGATGGCCCAAAATAGAGGAGGTTTCAAGGATAAAGAATATAGGTACTTTTATATACTTTTGAACACAAAGTGAAAACTTATTTTGCTTTTTTTCATAGCAGCATGGATTATACTGGTTACAAGCCTATTCACGTCCGGTCTCTGCCCAGCGTGACGTCTCATGTCACATGTTATTTTGTCCATGAGATGGCCCAAAATAGGGGAGGTTTCCAGGATAAAGAATATAGGTACTTTAATATACTTTTTAACACAAAGTGAAAACAATTGCTTTTTTCATAGCAGCATGGATTTACTGGTTGCAAGCCTATTCAAGTCTAGTCTTTGCCAGACACGACGTCACATGTCACATGTTTGTCCATGAAATGGCCCAAAATAGGGGAGGTTTCAAGGATAAAGAATTATAGGTACTTTAATATACTTTTGAACACAAAGTGAAAACTTATTTTGCTTTTTTTCACAGCAGCATGGATTTACTGGTTGCAGACCTAGTTTTGTCCGGTCTTTGCCAGACGCGACGTCACATGTTACTTTGTCCATGAAATGGCCCAAAATACGGGAGGTTTCAAGAATATAGGTACTTTGATCTACTTTTGTACACAAAGTGAAAACTTTTTGCTTTTTTTCATAGCAGCATGGATTTACTAGTTGCAGGCCTATTCAAGTCTAGTCTTTGCCAGATGCGACATCACATGTCACATGTTACTTTCTCCATGAGATGGCCCAAAATAGGGGAGGTTTCAAGGATAAAGAATATAGGTACTTTGATCTACTTTTGAACACAAAGTGAAAACTTTTTGCTTTTTTTCATAGCAGCATAGATTTACTGGTTGCAGGCCTATTCTTGTCCGGTCTTTGCCAGATCTATGCGACGTCACATGTGACATGTTACTATGTCCATGAAATGGTCCAAAATTGAGGAGGTTCAAGGATAAAGAATATAGGTACTTTAATATACTTTTGAACACAAAGTGAAAATTTATTTTGCTTTTTTTCATAGCAGCATGGGTTTACTGGTTGCAGGCCTATTCACGTCCTGTCATTGCCAGACGTGACATCACATGTCACATGTTATATTGTCTATGAATTGGCCAAATTATACATATTTTGATAGGGGAGGTCTCAAGGATAAAAGATATTGATACTTTTGTATACTTTTGAACACAAGCTTACAATGCTTTCCCTATTGTATTTCATATTTTCCCCAATTCCCTGCATTTTATTTCGTACAGATGTAGGGAAATTTGGAAACTGAAATGTTGGAGTGAAAGAGTTAAAGGCCATGTTAATCGAGATTCACTGTGATTACGCAGTAGAAAGGATTTACAATGACTCGTATCCAAACCCCACTCTAGACCCAGCGTGGTCACTCCGATACGAGTTGGACTGAAGCTTGCAAAATCAAAGCTTTGGATTTGTAAGAATCCCCATGCCTAGTCTCGCAAGAAGTCATTATGTTATCCATTCCACCTAAATGTATGCACAGGCGTATGGAGGCATTCTGAACCATATGAACATGGACTACTCATTTAGACAAATCATTCTTTGGGAATTTTGCCTGTATCATAGATCTCAGAGGGCCAGACCACATCCAGACAGAGTGGTACCAATTACGTAACAACCAAAATAATTCTCGTCCGCCCGTATGAAATTGTCTGATTAGTTTTCAGGCTGACGGAATAATTGGACTGGGTTGGATAATGGTTCTCGTCCGATTATTTTCAAATTTGGTCTGAAGGTGTCTTACGGAGAGAGGAAGAAGCCTATTAATTTTGGTGTGGGGCGGGGACCTGGTTGTCATGGTAATACCATGATGTAAACAAATGGTTAATATTAGCTTGTAAACGCTATATAGGTCCGAGTTCTTGTCTGATTATTTCCAAATTTGGTCTGAAGGTGTCTTATGGAGAGAGGACAAAGTCTATTAATTTTGGTGTGTGGCAGGGACCTGGTTGCCTTGATAAACATGATGTATAAACAAATAGGTAATATTAACTTGTGAACGCTCTACAGGCCCGAGTTCTTATCCAGTCATTTTCAAGTTTGGTTTGAAGGTGTATTATTAGGAAAGAGGATGAAACCTTCTGATTTTGGTGTGGGGCAGAGACCTGGTTACTATGGTAACCATGATGTAAAGAAATAGTGGTACAACAACATACACCACCAACCTGGTTCAGTTGACAGTAATAAAACCCACAACAGTGCAATGCTGCTCGTTCGGGGGATACATGTGCTCGGCTGCGTAACCTGCCGAGCGCGCAATTTCTAGTTTTTGTTATTAATGCTTGCAGAATAGGCGGGTTTACTAATAGATGCAAATTTTATGCATACCTCTAACACAAAGGTTGTTCTTTACAACCCGAAAGCTTGCCCGAGGCTTGCCCGACATAGCAACAAGTAATGTATGCAAACTGGATTCCAAGCATTGTAGTCTTATTGTTATCAACCGGCCTATGGAATACCGCGTAACTACGTTAAACGCACATAAATTTGAATATATAAGTAAACCCGCCTATTGATGTGGCTTCGGCCCTGGTCACATAGGGCCCGGGAAGCAACATGATTCAGCACAACTCTTTTTCAGTTCACAGTTGGCTGCCTTCGAACAGAGAGTCGTGTTGAATTGTGTTGCTTCCCGGGCCCTATGTGACCGGGGCTTTACTCATATTCAACCTAAACAAACAACAAAATTTTGTCTACTTTTCTTGAAAAAGAGGAAAATTTTGTGTACAAAGCAAATGGGAGATTTCCCCGTGATGTCATCACAGATCATGCCAGAGTTGCAATTTCCAGGATTCCCAGCATATACCTGTGGAAATGAAAGCTTTGAAAATTCATAACTTTTGAACGAATTTTTTAAAAAAATCGCAGTTTGTTCTTATTTTATCATTTTATTTTTCTTCATTCATTGACACCACATCAATATCTGGGGGAAGTTCCCCTTTCATAATCATTGCAAAAACCATAATAACTTTATCCGACATGATGATTGTCAAGGAGTTGGAAACAAAGAAACAGCTTGGTTAGGATCCCTACATTCGACTTCTGTTCAGTGTGAGCCTTTTAGTATGTGTGCTCGCTCTTGTGTTTGTCCATCCCATTGTTTCACCATGTGAACTGTAGTCTTTGTGCAAGTAGTCAGGGTGATGCAAACCCACTTGCCCGCATGCCCGGGGCAACAAAATGAAGCGGTCGGGCTAGTAAATAAAAGTCTCACTTGCTCGATAGGGAAAGTAACAGTTTCATACTAGTTCTCCTCTACATATGTGCAAATTGGCATGTGCCTTCAATTTTGACAAATGTTTGTTCAGGCAAGTGATTTGAAAACAGAGTTGCTCGACTGGGCAACTAGTGAAACTTATTCTTGTAGCACCCTTGTAGTGTTTTGCTCTATCATCAGAATCGTTATATCAGTTGTATTTTGAAAACTAAACACCTTTTTTGTTGTCATGAAGTGTTTAATGGGAATTGATTTTACATATTCTAACAACTTGCAAATTATTTTTGGGAGCCTCAGATACCCTTTGACCCTTTGGCCGATGTTCCAATAGCGAGGTTTAACTTAATCCAGGTCTATTAAAGTCATTGTAATTTAGACCATTGGTTTAACTTTTGAATAGCTTGGGTCTAAATAACAATGGATTAGACCTGGGTTAAGTTAATCCTTGCTATTGGGATACGGGCCTTTCAGGATAATAAAAACGTTTTGTGTTTTAGTACAATTAATGTCTATTCGTGCTTTGAAAAATATACCAGATGCTTGAGAATAGAGACGAAGAAAATCGTACACTCAATCAGACGATTTTTGTTCTGTCATCATTTTTGCCTTGACGCAGGAAATTTTTTTAATGAAAATAATCACTCAAATTGTCATAAATCTTTCCATTGGTATTGGAGACATCATTTGAAAATCACTATTTCACTAAATCACTAAATTGGCAACTTTTTCATGGAGATAATTCATGTTTACGTAGAATTTAATTGGAACGTTCTAAAAAGAGACTCTAAAAGTGTTGCCAATTTTAAATAGGACAGCAATAGTGACTTAATTTGTTGGACAATAATTTCTGTCCAGAATGGGTTAAAGGTTGTTGGCTGATAGACCAACGTAGTATAACAGAGTAGCACTTTGCTTTGAATTGCCAATCTTATGGTAATTTCAAGTTCCATGACTTTGATAAATTATTAAAATCGGATACGTCAAATTTCCCGTCAAAACAAGTCTTATTTGGATGGATCCTTTGTTTTACAGTGTTGTCAATGTAGTGTAGTCAAGTGCATATGTGAATTTCTAAATGTCAAGAAGTTTTTAAGAACTAATTTATGTTGTTTTTGTAGAACTGGTATCTGTGACACAAGCAAATGGAAAACGCTTTTCAGTCTTCCAAGTTGTGGATGATGAGGAAATTGATCAACTTCTCACTGGAACGTTTACAGATAGAACACACAAGGTGTTCCACTTTGCAAAAATGAAACTTCTGGATTTCGCCAAATTCACTGGAAGAGATATTGGACAGATCACGCAGGACATGACACGCCTAGACAAATTCCTGACAGATTTCTATTGTGCGGTACGGAAACAGAACGGAGATGCTTACAAAGCTAGATCGCTGGATCACCTTCAATATGGGATTCGAAGGTATTTCATGGAGAACCATACAATAAGCATCAGCGATAGGGAGAAATTCCCTCAGTCAAATCGCCTATTTAAGGCGCTACTAGCTAAAGCAAAGAAGCAAGGAAGAGTGACTGTCCACAAACCAGTTGTCACGGATGATGATATGAAGAAAATACAAAATTCCTTGGACATCAGCACCCCAGCAGGACTTCTGGACAAAGTCTTCGTTGATATCTTGATGCATTTCAACAGATGCTCGCGAGATAAACTTCGTTCCATGAAACCGACGGATTTTATCGTCCGCACCGACGACGCTGGTCGACGGTTCGTGCAGATGAAAGATGACGATGACACATTGATGCATTCAATGACGGAACTTGGTGACAGATGTCCTGTAAGAACGTTTGAAAAGTATGTGTCTAAGTTGAACCCTGTCAGCAGTTGTATGTGGCAACGACCGAAGGATGTTTCGAAAGAGTACTTGGCAAAGAAGAACCCTTGGTATGACTGCATACCACTTGGCGTCAACATGATTGGCCGTAAATTAAGAAAAATAACACAAAGAGCTGGATGTAGCCGTGTTTACTTGAACTCTGCTTTTGTTGGAATGAAGTCAGACTTATCAAATGCACCGGTGGAATCGAATCCAGAAAATGATCCTTAAAACACTCCATTGAATCTAGCAGAAGTTGGACAGAATTCCAGAATCAGCTGGAAAATATTTTGATAGTTTTTTTTGTGTTGATTACATGAATTGTTTACAGTGGAAACCGCATAGCACCATCGGAGGTTCTCAATTTTCTATTATTCTCGATAGTGAGAATTGCTCAAATCTTCCTAGTGTGCTCAGGAGGGAAATACTTATGCATTAGTTTTATTCAAATGAAAGAGAAAAAACATGTCTAAACTTTTGTACCACTGCCTGAAATCAAAAAGTTATATCCCCTCCTGTTTTTTATGTGTAGGTGGTTTTGAAGGTTTACAGAGTGCCACTCAAAGTAGAGAAAATATTCAGGAATTGTCAAGCAATAGCGCACAAAGTGAGAGCTGGACTCGGTTATATTCACCCAAAAGAGAGAATTCTCCAAGTGAGTATGGAATAAATCACAAACTAACCACTAATCCATCCATACATCAATTAAATACTAACGAGACAGACAGAGAAAAGCCTGTGAGAAAGCACCAAAAAACACATCAATGTGATGTGTGTGGCAAGATGTTTCCACAAAATAATCATCTTAAAAGTCATATGATACGTCATACTGGTGAACGACCGTACCATTGTGATATATGCAACAAAGGATTTACATGTGGGAGCAACCTTGCAAAGCATAGAAAGATCCACACGGGTGAACAGCCCTTTCAGTGTAACATCTGCCACCAGAGCTTTTCTAGAAATGGCAATCTGCAAAGGCATCTCAGAACACACACAGGCGAGAAACCCTATCAGTGCATCATTTGTGATCAAACTTTCACTCGTTTTAGCCGACTTTCAGAACATAAGAGAATTCACTCTGGGGAAAGACCGTTTAAGTGTACGCTTTGTGAACAAAGCTTTTCTCGAAAACGTCTCCTCTTGGAGCATATGAGAATGCACACGTTAGAAAAGCCTTATCAGTGTGATGTCTGTGATAAAAGATTTTCCATAAGCAGTAATCTGTTGACTCATAAGAAATATCATAAAGGTAGTGGGAAATAGAGTACAGTGTACAGTGAAAACTTGGTATAATGAGGCACTTAGGGTTGTCAATACAGTCAAACCTCATAACGAGGTCCTTGGGACCAGAGAAACTATTTCTCTACACATCAAAACCATGTTATATCAAGGCCAAAATACAATAAAATATATAGAGATGGGACCAGGAAAACTACCTTGCTATAACAAGATCTCGTTATATCAGTGCTCTTTATAACAAGGTTTTGACTGTTCTTGGGACCATCAAAAATACCATATATAGCAGGGTTAAAAACAATAAATTATAAAGAGCTGGAACAAAGTATTGCATCTTTATGTCAGGAATATTGCTATATCAGATAACTTTATACAAAGTTTCCATTCAACTATGTGCAGACATGTGGATTGTGGTATGGTATTTCTTGTACCTCTTATAGGTTACATATATGCAGAGATACCAACAGTTCAAGAATTTGTGTGACATGTATTTTTGTACCGGTATGCAAATTTAGTTGTAATATGTTGACTCATAAGAAATATCATAAAGGTAGTGGGCAGTAGAGCACAGTGTACAGTGAAAACTTGGTATAATGAGGCACTTAGGCTCGTCAAAAATACAGTCAAACCTCATAACAAGGTCCTTGGGACCAGAGAAATTATTTCTTTACATATCGCAACCTTGTTGTATCAGGTCCAAAATACAATAGAATATAAAGAGATGGGACCAGGAAAACTACCTTCTGATAACGAGATCTCGTTATATCAGTGCTCTTTATAACAAGGTTTTGACTGCTCTTGGGACCATCAAAAGTACCTTCTATAGCAGGGTTAAAAACGAGAAGTTATAAAGAGCTGGAACGAAGTATTGCATCTTTATATCAGGAATAGTTTATATCATATCTCTTTATACCAAGTTTCCACTGCACTATATGCAGACATTTGCCTTGTCCTGTTGTATTTCTTGCACCTCTTATAGCCTATGCAGAGATGCCAACAGTTCAGCAATTTATATGATGTGTATTTTGTATGCAAAGTTGAGGTTTTCATCACAAGTCAATGGCTAAAAGCATGGTTTTATTGCCATACAATCACAAGCACAAGCTGCTGTATTATTCACATTTTTATTTTCTACTTTGTGCATATTCTGGAATGGTTGGCATCTCTGTATATATATATACATCATGCAAACTACCAAAAGATGATCGATACTCATGTTAACCTTTTAATTTGTATGAATTAGGAAAGAAGTATATGATGTTAAAACATTCCAAACTCATACTTTTCTTATCTGGTTTGATGGTAGATTATAACAAACTATTGTTTAAATTGCACAATTGAAACATTGTGTGACAATGATAAATCTAATGCCCCGGTCACATAGGACCCCGAAAGCAACACGATTCACCTCGACTCTTTGTTAATTCCCAGTTAAGTGCCTCAGAACAACGAGTCGGGGTGAATCATGTTGCTTTCGGGGTCCTATGTGACCAGGGCTTTACCACATAGTTCCATGGAAATTTATTTCCTCTGAATTTGAGTTTGATTATGAGCAAAATCACCTCTCATTTTCAGTATGAAATGTTGAAAGTCCTACTCATTGGAAAACTGATTTTTGTGTTCTTTACATACAACATGTATGCCATTTGTTAAAGTGTTCAGCAGAGAAAGTATGTACATTAAAATTGAATTGCCGCCATCAGTACTTGGCTTCTACAAACTACTTTTATGCAAAAAAGTGTAAATTTAAACAAATGCTGAAGACTTTGTTTTTCCTGGGGGGAGAGAATATTTATATTAACGTTAGATGTCAGGGAATTCCATTCATCATCATCAGTATTATTATCATCATCATCAACAACATTTCCTGGTAAATATACTTATTTTATATATATATATATACTGATTCACTCTGGTGTGGTGGTTTTGAATTTGATTATGTACAGGGGTACAGTGTATTTTGAATAGTGCCTGACGTTATCTGTTCTTGATAAGCTTTAAAATGAAAATGTTTCATTTGATGGGCTAATTTGTTAATTGATTTTACAATTTTTTTACTCTGTAACATTACAGGAAATCTGAATTTAGCAGAGTTATTTCATAATGATTGTTAAACAAATTTGACTGCATGATTAACAATGACAACAGCATATATCACCATGTGTTTAAAAATGTAAGCATGGTATATTTTTTCTTACTGTAAAAAACAGATGAGAAATATGAAGAGGGCCTGAGATTATGTTTTTATTCATTTTTAGTGAATTTTGTTATGTGAGTTTTCCTGTCAATAACTGAATTCTCATCATTAATTTCTCAATTATAGCAACTCTATATTTTTTGTGGAAAAATATTATGTATTTCATTTTGATGCAAGCATATTTGATGCATTTTTTTTTCATGTTGTGTACAAAGTTGATATAAACTACTGATAGTCATCTACCTTCTAATACATGTATGTATGTTTTACATACTGCACATACATGTATTTTTATGTTTCATAATTATAATAAAAGATTAAAAAACCAACGATAGAAAAAGACATGGATATATTTCTGTGCTATGTCTTGAAAAGAGATTATACAGCGGAAACTCTGTGTAAAGAGATCGAGACCCTATTGCAAAAGAACTTAAAGAATTTAAGAATTTAAATGCAAGTCAGAAAAAGGCAACTTCATTTTCAACCAATCAGGAATGTGTATTTAGCACTTGCGTTTAATTTTCAGAGTTGCGTTCTGACGGTTGGAAGATAGTCTGTCATATGACATACCTCACATTCTCTCCCCACCTACACACACTTTGTCCATATCTCAACTCTCTCCTACCTCACACACTCTCTCTCTCTCTCCCAAATCCACACTCTCTATTCCACCTCACACCCCCCCACCTTTCCTACCTTATTCTCTCACTCCCAACTGCCCTCATTTGCTCTCTCCCACCCCCCTCTATAATAGAGGGGAGCTCGAGAGAGGGTGTGTGAGAGATGGGGTGGGAGAGAGTGTGACGGAGGTGGGAGAGAGCGAATGAGGACAATTGGGAGTGAGTGAATGAGGTAGGAGAAAGTGAAGGAGGTGGAAGAGGGTAAATGGGTGGAATCGAGTGTGGACTTGGGAGAGAGGGTGTGTGGGGTAGGAGAGAGAGAATGTGTGAGGTGGGAGAGAGTGTGACGGAGATGGAAGAGTGTGATGGAGGTGGGAGAGAGCGAATGAGGACAATTGGGAGTGAGTGAATGAGGTAGGAGAAAGTGAAGGAGGTGGAAGAGGATGCATGTTGGGTGGAATCGAGTGTGGACTTGGGAGTGAGGGTGTGTGGGGTAGGAGAAAGAGAATGTGTGAGGTGGGAGAGAGTGTGACGGAGGTGGGAGAGAGTGAGACGGAGGTGGGAGAGAGCGAATGAGGTAGGAGAAAGTGAAGGAGGTGGAAGAGGGTTTATGTTAGGTGGAATCGAGTGTGGAGTTGGGAGAGAGAGGGTGTATGGGGTGGGAGAGAGAGAGAGAGTGTGAGGTGGGAGAAATAGTGAATATACGGTAGGATAGGATGTTAGGTGGGAGAGGCAGTTTGTGTGTGCATGAGATGAGCACACCTGTAAGAGATTTTCAGAAGGAACTGCTTATCTCGCACAAAGGTCTCACACTAAACGAAGCATTACAGCTAGGAAGAACATATGAAGCATCAAAATCGCACATGCAAGCGTTGGAGTCGCTGTACCACAGCAATCATCACATTGACACGAGCGTTAAACAACCCGGTAAACCGAGAAGTTTGTGCAAGAACTGTGGTACATCGCACAAATTTGGGAAGGAACATTGCCCGGCATCCAACGTAACCTGTTTCTCCTGCAATAAACAAGGACACTACGCAAAAGTTTGCCTCAGTACGAAATTGAGGAAATCGCAGAAGCATCCTCAAAAGAAGCAGACACAGGACAATCGACA
>BQKZ01007047.1:0-27601 GCA_036244855.1 Temnopleurus reevesii | reverse complement strand
TATCTCAGATAAATCTTTTTGTAAGCTACAAGTAGCTTACTTGTCCAAAATTGGAAGGAAAATCCTGCGCAGGCACATTTTCATACATCTAACTTAAGTGATTACTGTTCATCGAAGCATGATTCTTTTTTCCAATTTTTCATATCATTGGAAAGATGAATCCTTCAGCTTTCTATAGATATCAAAATTTCTTCATAAAACCATATATGCTTAATTTGCCAACCATTTCAAAAGTGTTACGTTTTTATTGAGACACACTGTAGAGATCTACATGGAGTAAACGGATTGTCCGGTTGTCAAGCATGACATTCCCGTGAAAAGTGTTAATTGCTCCTACTCGCTGAAGATGGATGAAATCACAGCTGGACAAAGTAGCACGATCAATAATGTCATGTATTCCTCTCTTTTCTTGTGTGTCCGTTTCTAAACCTTGTGATGGTTAGGACCCAGATCCTATAAAAGCTAAGAGGTCTAAGCCAAGTTATTGCTCTTTGTCAGGATTGTTTACCATTTCGAAAAGAAATGAACCCTTGTTATCAACTCTACACCTGACCTGTCCTTTAAAAACTGAAGGATACTTATATGATCATACATGTATGGTTGAATTTGATCAACTGCCCCATTTCTCCTGAAATGTAAAATGTTCTGATAATGGTAAACAGAGGAAAGGTTATTACGTCATTACGATTGGTCAGGTTCAAGAAGACAATGCATCCCTTTAGTTTCATGTAAGATATCCGAGGCGGTTGACTTTGGGGGGCTCGACCCCCTCAGGTCAAAGTTAGGGGGAGTATAAAGGGCTAGAGTATTAATGAGTAATGCTCCAGATTGTAACAGGCGTCTATTTTTTTTTAATTTTCTATTCCCGGAGATGATATAGAGGGACGCAGAATCACAAAATTTAAAGTTGGTCGACCCCCCCCCCAGCGTCACATCCAAGGTGCGCGCATGGGTACAGTGCGTTCGGATTCTACGACAACGACCCCCCCCCCCCGAAAACCACTCCCTGGACATACCCTTAAGATACCTACCTCCTTGGACAACTACCCCGAGAAAAATTACCCCTATGATATTTATCACCTCATACAGATATGCCCCTTTTTCTATATTTCAAGGTTTTTTTTGCATTTTTATGAGAGCCCCACTCCCTCAGCCACCCCAGCTACACGTCTGGCTAATTGCTCTATGGGCAGTTGTCCTAGAGGATAATTGTTCAAGGGGTAAGCCTTCTTAGGAGGATAGTTGTCCAATGGGTCATTATCCAGGGATTAGTCCTGACACGTGCGTTAGGCCGCTGCCCGACAGAAACCCTTGGTCACACAACATAAGGAGTCCACATCTAATATAGATTACAGTCAATTTGAGCATTAAATTGCCGTTCGACTGAATTTTACGGAAATAGTTTATATCGTGTTACCTTTTTTTCAAATTAATTCCCATAGACTTTGTACATGGACCACCCGGTTCCAGTTGTCAATGGGTTAAATGAAAGAATGGGATATCCAGCCGATTCATATTTTTGTTTTATCATGTATATATGTAAGTATTTGTATAATTAATTTTGTTTGTATTTTTGTTTTGTTTCTTTTTATTTTAATCGGAAAATAAATACTATACTATACTATACTATACATCATCACATACACACAACCAGGACTGCATTTGAACGGGGACAAAAAGTGTTTGAAATTTTCTGACAAGCAAAAAAAAAAGAGAAATGAAATTAAAAAAATATTTATTTCTAGTCAGTTATATATATATATATAACATATCTTATAATTTTCTTTTTTCCAGTCCCCTAAATATTCATATTGAATAAAAAGATAAAAATACAATAACATAATGATAAAAAGTGAAATATGATTTATCTTTTTTTCTGTAAAACTGATTCCGAAGCCACTTTGCAATATTCACACTTAAAATTCGTTAGCGTTTTACGAACCGGCCAATAACTACGGGTGCAGCTGCCTGAACACGTAGAAACCCGACATAGCATCAAGTACAATGACACACCACTTACATTCATGTTATTTCAATCGAATTGCTACGACTGGTTTGTGCAACCACCACTCGCTAGGAAGCCGGTTCATGAAAAGGCTGACGAAGGGTTGTCGGTCGTCGACTGGGTACATGCTTTTTTTCTAAAAATATCTAGCTGTCAAATATGTTTAAATGCCACATGGGGGCAGTTTGTATCTCTCTTTGGCAATTATATTGAGCATATTTCATCCCGCTTTGAGATCAAAACAAGCCGTGTTGTCTAATGTTATGTTTTCTGGTATTATCAATAAAAAAAACATACGTATATCACTGTATTAACTATGAATTTAATCAATTCAATCATATTACGAATCTGCCTTAATTTGTACGAATAATGTATTGCTAAATTTAGCGTTGTATACTCAAATGAATTCAGGCATTTTACACTTTTTCTATAATTAAAAAAAGCCACTCGCCCAAATGAGACAATTGATTTAGTAATTCATAATACATAATCAAGAAGACATTAATTGAGCTGAAATTACTTGTATTCTTTTTCAATTTCTTGAATCATTTCTTTCTCAAAAATGCTTATCTTACCTATTTTGGTTGGCATGTTTAAACCAATAACTGTGTTCTAATGGTTCCAGGTTATGGCCGAATTTTGCAATTTCACCATAAGTCGGACATATTTGACCAATAGTTCTGTGGGCAGTATGTTGCCCAGTGTTAGGTCAACTTTTGTCCGACATATCAAATATTATATACACGTATTCCGTTGCCTATCCTGAAGGGAAGTTTCTATGAATTAAGGTGCCATTAGTTTGTATCATATCAGCGCATCAATACAATTTGCAAATCCTTAGTCAGATGTATGTCATATTTTGAACAAAAATACGCTCTTCAAAATTATCACTGATTAGTTACGTGATATTCATAATATCAAGTAATTGAGGCAGCGTGGGCATTACATTTATCAAGTGTATGTTGTTTTCTAGGAATAATTTACCGAACAAGCCTTGCATGCCTGGAAGATATAACATGCATAAAATCTGGACAATTATTTAATATATTTTTAAAAAAAAATCGTGAGATACTGTAAAAAAAAATGGTAAAGCGATAATTTATAATGGTAATGAATAACACCTTAGAGGTAATGTAAACAGCACGGGGTAATTATGGGAAAGGCGAATTCGTGACATTTTGAAAGTAAGCCACGGATTTATTTGTTGTCACTTAGAAATTGTGGTAATGGGTAAATTTTTTCCATTAGTGGCTAAATAAAGCAATTCTTAAATAAAAAACAAGTTTAATACTATAATGGCATTTTCTAGAAGGCATATTCTGGAAGACATATATACATTTAGGCGTGGGTTGTAAAGCTCCGCATACAAACTTAACTTGATTTTATCCAAATGGTTTTTATGCGGTGAAGTTTAACGATTAAGAGAACAAAGAAAATGGAAATGAATTTATAAAGTATATATGCTATAGATAGATCATTGATACTTTATAAATCATTAATACAATCACACAACTTTTTTTCAATATATATCAGGATCGTATAATTCTATAATCATGACTGTGTTTTAGTTTCAATTCTGATATAAGCATTCTAAAAACCCAAATGTAAAGCCCCGGTCACACAAGCAGCACGATTTACCCCGACTCGTTGTTCTAAGGCAGTTAAATGTGAATTAACAAAGGGTCCGGGTGAATCGTGTTGCTTCCGGGGTCCTATGTGACCGGGGCTTAAGATAATCATCAGCAAATCAATCTCCCAACTCTTCTTGGATTATCTTAATAATAATAATAATCATACACAACACTTATATATCGCTTAATACGAAGTGTTTCTGAGCGCTCTGTGCATTATTACCCGGCTATAGCATGGCTACCATTCGGCGCTCACTGCATTCAAGGAATTTCCTCCTACCGGTTCCCATTCACCTCACCTGAGTTGAGTGCAGCACAATGTGGATACATTTCTTGCTGAAGGAAATTGACGCCGTGGGTAAGATTCGAACCTACGACCCTCGCGTTGAGAGGCGAGAGTCAGAACCACTACACCACGACGCCGCCACTCTAATTATTTAGTATATCTATGGAAAAAGATTGGATGCCCTCCAATGCATTTTTTTTTAAATAAAAGCGTCGGTTGGTTGGAAAAGAAATTATATAAATTCTATATTTCGAGAAAATAATAGCTTAAAAGGGGGGGGGGGGTGAAAAGCCAAAAAGCATCTGAAAGTATCTTTTCAGGTCATATTTCTCATGTCCATTGATAATTTTACTGTGGTATTTCAATGTTTGTGAAAAGCAAAAGAACAAAATACTTAAGGTCAGGCCATTTTTAGAGGGTCGGTCGCATGGGACGCCAAGCGTATACCATGGTTCTCCATGAGTTTGTCACAAAATCATTAAGCATTCATCATTTCATCCAATATTAATGAGCGTCAGGTTTTTGTAACAAAATCATTCGACTTAAATGATTTTGTGACAAAATCATTCACAAGAAAGATTTTGTTACGAAATCGCTCAAAAGCCTTGATTTTGTATAAAATCACGTGCCAAAATGATTTACTGACAAAATCATTGATTTTTTTTAACGGAAAACCATTATCAATGGTATATTATGGTTTTCCATTACAAATTCATCTAGCATAAAGATTTTGTCACAAAATCAATTGACAGTTTTAATTTTGTCACAAAATCATTAAGCATTCATGATTTCGTCACAAAACTAATGAGTGTCAGGTTTTTGTGACAAAATAATTCGACTTTGGTTTTCCATGTATATACCATATGGTTTTCTGCTAAATTAATGATTTATCGTCACAAAATCATTTTGGCAAGTGATTTTGAACGCTATTGAGCGATTTCGTAGCAAAATCTTTCTTTTGAAGCTGATGTATTTTGTAAAGCCACACCTTTGAAACTCCAATCATGACGTCGCAGGCCAATGACCATGACTTCGACAATGTCAGAGCTGTCTGTGATGGAAAGGAGCCACCACACAGTTGCAGTTTAAAAATCCTGAAAATTGGTAATAAAAGATCAAAAGATATTCTTTGTTCAGAACCGTCTGGACTCCCCAAGTCCCAAATGAGCAAACGCTCGCTGAGGGCAAAGTTGGCCGACGTAAACCAAAAATTTTTTAAACAAAAATTTTGGAAAGTAACGTCACGGAATCTCTTTGAACAGTTACACACTGTCCTCCATCTACTATGGACCAGTACTAAACATTGGTTAAAACACTTTACGAAATCATTAGGCTTGAGAAAGAACATAAGAGAGGATAAAAGTTGGCAAGCAAAACCAAAAGGTTGCTAGAAGTTCGGAACTTAAAGCGAATATCGAGTACTTGCAAAGAACTTCAATTTGGAAAAATGAATGATTAAAATAATCTTATGTTACAAACAAAGCACAACGTGACTTGTGTAGACAAGGGAAATTTAATATGATAACCTCAAACCGGTTAAAAGCGAAATTATGTCATTCTCCACGTGCTCTGTCCACTGCAGCAAACACAGGAAGCAGCGCGTGGGACTGGTATAAAAAAAAGTCTTCTGAAAGTCTTCTGTACCGTATACAGAGTGTATAAACCTATCGTCAGCCATATGTGTTGCCTGCCGATTTATGTGTAAATGGATGCGTTTATAATAGTATTGGCTATTTATGCAAAATATGTATCAAACTGATCCTTCACATGTTATGCAGTCTATCAATAAAATCAGCCTGTTGTGCGTTGTCAGTTCAATATTGATTGGAATTAGGTCACTTCGGAAAAACAAACATTTTCTCTGGCTATTATCGACCGGTATTGCTAGAAAAATATCATTTCAGAATTGGGGCAATTATACGAAATGGTCTGAACTATCCTCTTTTTGCTAAGACGTCTTCATTTCTTGTGCCAACCTCGTAACAGAGACACGAAAGTTGATACGTCTATACTAACATGATGGTACAAGAAGTTAAGATATCTTAAGCGGATAGCGATGACCATTGCGATCAATCGGCCCCAGGGTTCTTGAAATCAGGGAATTGTTAAGGGGAGATCCCTGCTTAAATCTCAACCTAATGCCCCGGTCACATAGGACCCCGGAAGCAACACGATTCACCCCGACTCTGTGTTAATTCACAGTTAACTGCCTCAGAACAACGAGTCGGGGTGAATCGTGTTGCTTCCGGGGTCCTATGTGACCGGGGCCTTAACATTGTTCAAAATGGTTTGTTTACTTTTCAGTATATAATTACATAATATTATTTCACGGTCACTGCATCTCAGTGCACCACCACTGTGAAATGCGACAACAAATGGATTGGATAAAAATTCAAACCCTGGCTTCTGATGAATTTCGCACAAAATAAAATAAAATTCTTTCTCAATTAATTCAAACATTAATGTCAAATACGTACTGAACAGTTTTTGTTTAATATGCTAGATACATTGTGAATGCTTTAATGGCGAGTGGCTGAATGTGTACAATATCTTTGTCTTTTTAATTCTTAGTGTATGTTACCTGTGTGCGTGATAGGAGTTTGATTGGTAGGTAGATTGTCATTTAATGAGAATCATAGCGAATCAATATTATAGTTATAATTGTCTTACTATATTATTTCTTTAAAAAAATCCTTTGAGTAGAATGATTGATTTATTAATTTTATTTCCGATATATCGTTCTACTCAACTCATGTTTAAACTTCTTAATGCACCTACCCTGTTTCTTTAAAGAAGACTATAATAAATAAATAAATAAATAAATTGATATACTAAGCTTCACCGGCTCTATCAAATTTTATCATTTTCCCTTAATTTTAGCATGACACAAATAAGACACAACAATTTTGTAAGTGTAAAGTTAGTTTATTGAATCTCAAGCAATCTTTAAGCTACCGGTATCCCACGCAAAAATACAGGCGATGTGAAATTACACCAGAATTATTTAGACCAGGCTGTTTGTACCTGTTTAGTCTAGAGCAGTCTGGAAGGGTTGACATTTATCAAAAGACTTTAGATCTTTAAATTTAAAGTCCGACTCACACCTCTGCGTTTTAGCTTGCGTCGGCCCAACGTATTTGAAAATTGAAATCGCTCCTTATGCGCTCAAATTAGCGGTCATACGGTTGACGTTTGGCGTGCGCTCCTTTGGTGCGAGCTGTACGTTAGTCCACCGCCTGATCTGCGTATATCATGCACTCAGGGAGCGTTTTCAATTTTTTAAAAACCACTGGACCGACAAAGGTGTGAGTCTGCCTTTATACATTTGATTTTCCGCATCTATTCGTCTAGGCTGTTTTTCCCAAAAACTTGGAATAATTTTGTTTGCGTATGTGAATTAATGTGCAAAAATATTTCCATACCGGTATGTTCTTTGATAGATGGCAAATGCCAGTGTTAGTTTTGTTAATGTTCAGGGTTAGCAATGACGTCTTTTTATTGCGTTATCTTATACAAGAATGCACCCAACACGATGCTCTAAAATTTACATTAAACACGCTTCCATGAATGAAACCTTTCATATGATTTCTTGACAAGTCCTCTAATTAGTGAATAGACACTGTACAAACGAATGCAGATATCTTTGTGTCACATCTTCTAAGCTTTCCTAGAAATGTAATATTGACTGTAGATATCTATGTTGTGAAGAAGAACTTGCATTATCTTTGTACAACTATATAAATGTGAAGGTTGTATCCAAGAGACAAACTCATCTACCCGTATTTTAGGAGGACGTTTCATCGTATTAACCAATGCACATATCGTTTTGACATAATCTTCTCCGCTTACTGCAGATATCTATGTTGTGAGGAAGAACCTTATCTATCTTTTTTACAACTCAGTTTTCAAACAGAAACGAATGTGAAGGCTGAATCCAACAGACAAACAGCTCATCTACCCGTGTTTTTGGAGGGTGTTTATTTAAGCTTGTTGCTATAGACATCAGTCATTTTTTATAATAGCCATAGCAACAGTCAGTTATAGTGCATTTCTTCCAATCAAAATCTAGGATTTCGTTGGATTGGTCAGCGCTGACTAATTGTCGTTGGCCATGTTGGCGACAAGCTTCATGGAACACCGTCCACAGGGCCCTGTAACATAAAGGTTTGCGATTAATTGCTAATCTGATAGCGATTGATATCACTCCCAAGTCTATGGCAAATCATGTACTAAAGTTTGCAATTGATTGCAAAATCAAATAGCAATTAATCGTAAACCTTTATGTTACGGGGCCCAGATGTGTCAAATATTCTACCAACGACCAACTATGCTCTTTCAATTTAATATTACGAATCTTACATTACTGTTTCAGACAATGTTTGTACAGAATTATGTATTTCCCCAAATTGAAAGAAGTATATAATTATTTTAATGTGTACAGTAACAACATATCCGTTCATGTCCATTAATTACATGGCTACTTTGGGCATAAAGTCAACATGATCCAACATGTTTCAGATACCGTAACACACACGTATTCTGAGCAAATATGGGCAAACATTTATCCAACACTGGGCAACATAAACAGCCCACACATGCAAAAAATGTCCACGTTATGGTAGATATATATATATGCATATGGAACAGTATATATTGCCCAGTGTTGGATAAGCTTTTGCCTAACGTCCCAAGAGTGTAAAATAAAAAAAAAATTATTTAATTTCTTTAGTCACACATTTAGAATTGTACTTTTGAAAAGTGACATTCTCCTGTCATGAATATTTGTTCACTACTGCATAAAATGTTTGATTATTAAGATTTGTACACACATGCAACCTAGATATTTCCTTAAATTATACATTTCGTTACTGGACACACTTAAAAAGCTGTGCTAATTTCAAGAATTTGAATAATCATTATGTTCTTTAGATGTTCTCTAACACATAAAGCATATGGTGGGGTTTAGAACCCCCACTTTGTCATTCCCTTTCTCCCAAATAACTTAAAGGGGAACTTAACCTAGACATCGCTGTTCTGTGAGTGAATGAAGAAAGATAATATAAACTGTGGATAATCCGTTCAAAAGTTACGAATTTTCAAAGTTTTTATTTCCACCTTTCATGGGCATCCTTGAGTTGGCAACTCTGGCATTATTTTGTTGAATACGGAAACAGGAAGACTGCGTCGATTTCTTGACACCAACATATCAACGTTTTGACAGGAGTATTCCCAGAATGTGACCCGCTATTTTAAGACTCTTACAAAACTGGTTAACCCATTGACTACTATAACCGGGGAGTCCCTGCACAAAATAAATGGGAATTTGAGAATTCAGTAGTCTATTGGTTAATTGAAAGCTACGAAGGTGTTCGATGACTTCATTCCTTAGTCGCTCGCCCTCAGTGGTTAAGCAGTGCGTGACCATCCATGGCATGTCCACCTGATGACCATCGATGACCACTGGTGACCGTTTGGTCTGGCCGTCTGGTGCGTGTAGTATGACCACTTGGGGGTGCTGCTACCAACCTCTGCCTCGAGACTTCAGGGTAGATTTCAATCGCAACTGAAATATGCGGGAGGCGGTTGGAGGATGAGCTGGAGTTTTATATCAAAAGGGGGAAGGGGTGTTGGGTTTTATAATATATATTTTTATAATAAATAGCCAAACGTAGTTTGTAGTGGTTGTATATATTGTCTTTCAACCTGAAGACCGCGGTTTGAATTCCGTCCATGACCTTAAATTTCCTTAAAGCCCCAGTCACATAGAAACTCAGAAGCAATTTTAAACACGACTCCTTGTTCGGTACACAGAACAAGGAGTCGTGTTGAATCGTGTTCAGTCGGGGTTTCTATGCGACTGGGGCACAAGCAAGACATTCATCCACATTGTGGTGATGGAAATGTGTATTCGGCAGGTAGACATTTCTGTATATGTTCGTAAAAAGGTATTCACTCTTGAATAGCATCGTGTAATTACCCCCAAATATATAAATAAAGATGACGATAATCATATTTCTGGAGTTTAGTAACATGGAATTAATACATCAATTTTTTTTAATTTTCAGCTAATCCATCGCTGATAATTTCCATTATAATATCCATGCGTACAGATACCTAGATCGATATCTAACGGGAGGTGGTGCGGGCACATTCCCCATCCCTACCCCTGTATAGTCTTCCCTATGATTGAGACTTCAACCAGATGTCAGTCAACATATCATCACCTTCTTATTATTTTGGATTAATGAACGCCTGTCTGGAGGTCTCCAGATTATAATCAACACCGACTGACTCTTACATATTCTTAACTTGCGATCTATGATGAAAAAAGTGATAGAAGGAGGAGCAGATTTAAAGAGAAGTAAAATAGGGGTCATAATTCCGAAAAAATTACAAGCCTAAAATGATTTTCAAGTTTGTAACGAATATGTGAAAATAATTGTTAACTAAATAATTGAACGATTTGATAAGAGAATGATTATCACTGATTTAATGATGGCACATAGTTTTTGCCTCCACTGTGACAAATAGCCTAAAATTGAAAATTACTTGGTTACCCTTTCCCTAAAGAAAGTTCTAATGGTTTGTATTCGTCTGCTGGTACACTTTCTGCCGCCTAGATAATGTATATCCGGTGATTCACCTCCACTACGAACAATGTATAGACTTTATCTGCTGGGGGTTTCGATTAAGCGGAAAAATGAACTTGATATTGAAATTACAATAGCAGCCAAGTTTATTCTAAGTTTGGCTAAATTACCGTTTCCATGGTTACGATGTGTTTATACTGGTGTTAAGTGTTTAGTCAGTGAAACACAAGCTTCATAAAACGTTTTTTGAAAAGTGGATGAGTTAAAGGCGGTCTCACCCAGACATTGATGTGCTGTATATCCTGTCTATGGATGAAGAAAAAAAAGGTGTACAACCTGTGAAAATTGAGCAAAATCAGATAATTCGTTTAAAAAAAATGTTTTCTTCATTTCTTCTTCATTTCCTCCTGTCATGTGCATCCTTAAATTGGCAATTTTTGCACAAGATGTGATGACATCATGAAGGATTCCCCATTCGTTTTTGTACACAGAACTCCACATTTATCTCTTTTTCAAGAAAAGTTTTGTTTGTGGATTGAAAGAGTATAATATAGCTACATCGAATTTGCGAGCACTAAAACATAAGTGTTGGTGAGTTTCGATAAACAAAATGCATGAGCAGTTTTAATGCACCATGCAGTCACGGGGTGGGGGGGGGGGGGGGGGTCTCGAGACCACCTTTTGGTCAGGAAAATTTCAGAATATACCATTTTGTAGCCTCGGTTGTCGTGGAGGGTCGCTAAAAACGTGATTGGAAGGGATTTCCGATTATTGAATAATGTCATGCGAATTTATAGAGCGAATAAAGTTTCAAATGGTTTCTAACAATGTTTGTTAATTAATATCAACCGTGCTGTAATATGTACTAGGTAAAGCTTACCCACAGACTTACAAGAATGTAATGGTAACACACGGATAGTACACAAATTCCGGTAAAAAGAAATGTGCACAGTGCAGGCATTGCGGGACGTTTTGGAAAATAGGGGGCTGCAACCCCAGGCCCCCCACACTCCCCTTGTTACGCAGTGCCTGATTGTAAAGATTATGAGATTTACTGACTAATATTACCCTGACTCTGCTCTCAAACACAAATTTAGTCTGTCTATATTCGCCTTGGATTTTCCCGCATTTTTTCATAGAAAATCATATTTCTGTGCAAAAACAAGGTCCAAAACAAACAACAAAAAACATATATGAACAAATATCATTTATATGAATATATAAATTATTCGACTCAATTTCATTTAGAACTAAGCATAGAGAAATGAACAAATCCTGATCACGATATCTCCCTTATCCTCTGTTCCCCTCCCCCTCAAAATTTCTACTGGGGGCGTCCCCAGTCCCTAGATACATGTCTAATGGGAAACGGATTGACTGGAAAATCATAATTTGACATTCTTTGTTGTATCCCTGTGTATCATATACACGCATTTAATAAGCAAAATAAGGCAAAAGTACATACTTTTTCAGTGAAAGCTGCAATATTGTTGTTTTCATTTCGTCTGCGCACCTGCTAAAGTGTCAAGAACGGGAAATGGTGCGAAATGAAACACCTTTTGTCTTTTTTTGTACATGACAGCCACAAAGTTGCGAAACTCAATATTGTCATCTTTTGTTCTGTTGTAGGTTTACCATTGGCAAAGGACACGAGGTACATTGATAGTATATTGTTCCAGTGAATAAGGTCATTGATGGGAGCGTACACAAGAGATCAGCAAGTATTTCCAAAAGATGGTGATATATCTTGTCAGTGAATCCATGAACTGGGATATAATGCGAAAACCCACACAAAACGAGGCAGTAAAATTTGACCTACCTCGAACAACAACACTTAACTCTCAAAATGGAAGTGTTAATTTGAATTTTCATAAGGTTAGCCGTGTAACAGTCTTTACAAATGGTAAATCTACACTTTAGGATCATTGGACCCAACTCTCGAAAGGTTTGATCCAGCATTTTCGACATTTAAACTTACCATTCTGGGACCTCATTACACTTAAAAATTTTAAAATTGGGCATGAAAACTTTTTCATATATGGTAAATACCATGACAACGGTGTGGAGTAGCCAATTATACTAAAGGACTCCACATGATTTAACATTAATGAAAAGGGTATTCTAAATGGGAACTCCACCCTGACATTGATGTATTGTCAGTGTATGAAAAAAAAATTAGGTGGAATAACGAAAAACGAAAAAATTTGAGCAAAATCAGATAATCCGTTCAAAAGTTATGAATATTCAAAATTTGCATTTCCCCTACTAATGTGTCTCCTTGAATTGGTAACTTTGCCATTATCTGTGATTTGATACATGGAGAACTCCTTATTCACTTTGTAAATGATATTTTTAATAACTTTTTCTATGAAAAAAAGGAAACTGTGAAATTCTGTGTATAAAGTGAATGGGGAGTTCTTCAAGTTGGCAGCCATTTTGGCCTGTAGGTTGCTAACTCGAAGGGTGTTAATCAAAACTCTGAAAAGTAATACATTTTCAATGAGTCATTTTACTATATTTTTTTACAGTTTGATCATTGTATTTTCTCCATCCACCGACAGTATATTGTCTGTGGTTAATTCCCCTTTAAGTTTTATGCAACGGTGCCCAGAATTAATGTCTTGAATGTTAATTCAATATTATTTTGAGTTCTTAGAGTGTACAAAGTATTGCCAGTTCTCTGATATTGTTAAAACTAAGACAGAATACCAAGCATATTAAGATTTATTGTTATCGTCGATTGGAAAAATGAAATTACATTTTGGGGAAATCCCTGATATTCGTTGTGCAGAATGTAAATACCAGATTTATTAGGATTTGTTGCAAATCGTAAGAGGATTCGATATGATTATGATAACGGGAAAGAAAAATATATTGGAGATCATTTCCGCTTTTATGCTTTAGGAAAGTCATGAAAGGAACATTGAAAATGGAAATAGAGAGATAGAGTTAGAGATATAGGGAGGGAGCGTGGAAGAGAGAGGGAGAGAGAGAGAGAGAGAGAGGGAGGGGAGGGGGGAGGAGGAGGTGGGGTGAGCGATGGCATGGACAACGGAAAGAGATGTATATATGTAGGGAATTTCATATTTGAAATTCTTTAAAATAAGATAATCAAAGAAATAAAAGAAGAGCATATTCATAATGTAGAAAAAACGAAATATCGCAGATCTGAAATGAAAAAAAACCCACCAAGTATTCAACCTGCAAAATCAAATAACATGCACACGTTTTTAATCTAAAATTTCGCTTCTTTTGCTATTATTTCTCTTTCACATAAAATCAACAAAATAATATCAGTCGCGACATGCAAAACAAGCAGACGTCATGTAAAAATAGAAGACGGTGGATGAGGTATGCCCTGTTATAGCTTTGGGGCGAAATGCGCGCGAGCATTCCACCAATTCGTGACCTGCCTCTCCATGCAGACGCTCTGCAAACATCGGTTTACCCCAACTCCCATCTCCCCGCTCACGCTCACTAAACAGCATTCATCATTCACGATACGGACTCGTGTATCGTCGCATCTCCCCTTCCATCTCTCTCTCCTCTCAGTCTCTCCATCCTCATCACTGGAGGATTGGCGAGCAAGTTGTGTTTCTCAACATCCTTCACCCTTTTTGTCATTCTTGACAAAACCTCTCAGGAACAGGTTGTTTTTGCTCCAACGTGTCGATAAACATCGCAGATTTGCAGTGGATAACTATTGAGAATTTCTAACCGCGTCGGTTGGCGGGAAAACTTCCCCTGAGCGCAACTGTTGCCGGATCGTCTGAAGCTTGTTTTTGTAAACGGAACTTTTTCGAGCGGCTTATTTTGATGTAGGAGGTTTGGATTCTTCCGTCTTTTATTAAAAAGGCATCATCATGGATCCACCATACCCAGGAACAAACATGGAATACTTACCTTCCTATAAACCCGATGGGATTATTCATAACTACTCCATCTTCTCGTTTAACGCCTCGGATCCCGACGACGATGACGATGTCCAGCCGATGAACTACGCCCTTCTCCCGATGTCCATCCTCATCGTCTTGACGTTCTTCGGGAATGCTTTGGTGCTGATCGCTGTGTATAGGGAGCGGTCGTTGAAATCGATGTCAAACTACGTGATTGCAAGCCTAGCCCTGGCCGATCTCCTTCTCTCACTCCTCGTCATGCCCCTATCTCTCATCTCAGTGGTAAGTGCAAACAATATCATTCTTTATTTGATTAAAAAATAACAATATTGCATTTATTTCAATTGATTTCATTGCAAATCTCCTTCTCCCACAACACAATGACTCCTCGTCGTGCCCCTTTCTCTCATCTCGGTGGTGAGTGCAAACAATGATTTTTTTTTGTTGAATTTGATTTGAATTTGATTGATTTGAATTCATTTCCGTATAATAAAAAAAATACAATTTAAAATGTGGCGGATAACACACATTCGGCTCGTCCTTTATGGCAAGCTGATCTTCCGTGGGGTTCGTGTACATTAGAACAAAAATTTTAAATATCATTCAGTATAACATTTTTTTTTTATTCAAATCCATTTAGCACGACATGAATTACTATGCACATATTTGCGCTGTATAAGTATTCAAAATGAATAGGTATCGATCTATATATATATATATAAGGTCGATTATTTTATTGATTTTTGCAGTATGAATTAAATTGCAACACAAAACACACAGAACCCATACCAAGAAAATGCGTACATGCTCAATATTTAGTTTATGATCAATCAAAATGGCTACAGATTCGATATAAAACGCTTTAGTGACCATAATGGTTTTATAACAAAAATGTTTTGACAGCCTAAACAGGGAAATTGTAAAACTTTGCCGTTGAATAAGCGTATCGTTAGATTTAGCCCTTCGGCAGGTTTTCCCTCTCGTTCAAAGTCTATTCAGGAGAAAAATGGAATTTCATGGAAGGAGTCAACATGTCAAAATACTGAATAGCATTGGAATGGTATTATGAAACTTCCGTGGAAATGTGTGTGATATATTCTGCATTTTCATTCATTCTCGTATTTATGATTTTATTTTTTGACAAAATCATATTATGCTGCTGGGGTCCGTCGGGAATTCAGTCACCCTAAAATCGAGGCTGCAACAAACACAGTGTTTTTATTAGATTTTTTTCCTTGTATTTGTTTCTTTGCTCCTGGAAACTTGAGATGTTGTTTGTACAAAATTGTTAGATTTTGTGATTAATTTATTTATTATTCTGATTCACGTATTGGTGAATGATTGGGACGAAAGTAAGTTCTGGTATTACAATCTTGTCCTTCAAAAACATAGAGTAGGAGTTTCGTTCCGGTATTACTTTTACTTCTACAAATGATATTAATACTGATCACAATTATAGTCCAAAAGGTTATTGTCCGCCCGGATATGATGTCAATCATGCCTTATAATATCTGAGAATCAGAGACTATGTTTATTTTAAATCATGGGGCAATTTAAATCGCATAAATTGCAACAAATATTACATTCTAAGATCACTTTAATCGTCATGTTTCCAGCAAATCGCACGTACATGCTAAATGTAAAGCCACACCAGAGGTGATTTTAAACAACTTATCTCTAACAAAACAATATCATTCAATCTTGAGTGGTTGGTATTTATCATTATTACAGCTAATTATCATTTGAGTGCATCCTTTATTTGATTTGTCGCGCTCTCTTCGACGTAATCACATTCCAATACATAGATAACTAATGGAAGCAATCGAGGGTTGCATTCGTTTTATTGCTCATTGTTACGTCATCAGTTGAAGGTCTCTGCATCACATAGCGGCTGCCGATTTGTATTTGCACGCGAGCGAAAACAAACGTGCCCGGCTCAATACATTCCGCTCGCTCATCGCTACCAGTTGAAGTGTCGCGACACAATGGACTTTGTTGCATTTTGACAGCTTTTATTACAGGGTGTGAAATTGTTATTGTTGGTATTTCAAGAGATTGTCGTAAATGATAATCATAGAATCTACACGCGAGGACACGGCTATAAAAATAACAAACATCGATTATAATGGAATTAGAATTATTGATGAAGAATAGCAATAAACCCAAATTTCTATAGGAATTCCGAGATGTCATGGAAATGTGTCATAATATGAAGGTAATGGGAGATTAGTGTTCTGGTGATCTTATTTTCCTTAAAGAGTTACATTATAACACAGGAAAATGTAGATTATATGAAAATCTCAGGTTTCCTTCTCCTTCAGAAAAAAAAAGTATTGTTATTTCACACAAGCGTTTGAATGCAAAGACCTGTGGAATGTAAAAGTTATCAACAACATGTTGCAAAGCTTTTACAAAATATACCTGCAAATAAGAAATCGGCTATTTCATCGGATCTTTGAAATTGCATAGAAAATTTGATATGGGGGATGAAAAGCAATACCATTCCAACCTTAATTCCTGATTGGTTAACAATTTTCGACTTCCGTTATGTACACTTTTCCACAAGAGCACCAGTGATGAATTAAAATGGACATTTTTACCAATCATTTGATTTTTAGAGNGATTTTTAATGGAGTTTTTTTTTCATGAAAACTCAGATATCGACTTCTCATAACAAACAACAACCATGCATGTTCTTACGTTAGGATATCGGTACCAGAATTGTCACGCCCCGCAAATATTTCGATGGAATGTTATTGCACTCCTTCAACAACTTACCACCCCAAATACTGTGTTTGCCTATACAATCACCGAAAAATGTGAATTCTACCTTTTCACCCTAAATGATTTTGTTCAGAGATGTAGGTCGCAAGCCATTCTATTTCTACACCAAATTTTTTTTCTCAGCATGCACCGAGCCAGACAATTACAGGGTCGTGAAAAAGCATTTCTTTGTGACTCAAACACTAACGTCAACAAATTTTAAAATTAAACATCCATTGCATTGAACGTTGTTTAGCAATATGTAATCATAATTATATTCCTAGGGGATCACTGGTATTATTAAGAATGACCTTCGTCTCAACTTAACAAAGGCCGCAATTACATACTCATTTGTGTTCAACTTCCTGTGTCTGCGGGAACTTTAGGTTTCCAGATTAAGAATAAAAATGTTTGCCAAAAACTCCATGGCAACTCTTAGAAACCAGTTTGTGTGTCTTTGTCAAATACAGAACATTTTGTAATACAATCTATAGAATATTTAATATGAGATCAAGAGGAAAGCATATTCTCATTCAGTTATTAACGATGACTGAGATATTAAATTTCACTGTTGCTAGATTTTACTATCAGTTTTGTTTGAAGTCTGTTTTATGTGCAATTCAAAATCGTTTTTTTTTCGTATAGTAATTATACCCTCCAGGGATTACAACACATTTGGTTTAACGTATGACTTTATGTAGAATTACTTTTAGCACATAGGGGTGTGAGATTCCATATTTCCGACGTCTGCTGTTGCCCGTCATCCTTCTGTCAAACAAAATACACTCCATCTACTCTCTGCATATCTACGTTTATGTCTGCCCCATCCCTATATACAGACCCATAATCATGTCAGCCTTGCGTAGAAAGAAATGGGCTGTGCCAATATCCACATCTATATCTGCTCTATTCTTGCGTCAAAATAACCGCAGTCACATCTTCTTTGACGCCTATACCCGCCCGTTAACGATACGTCAAAAGCAGTACAGCTAATTTACGCTGTATCCATATACTTGTCCCATCCCTGTGTCAAAATAACGCGCGGTAGCATCTCTCCTGACGCCCACACCCACCCGTCAACGATCCGTCAACGATCCGTCAAAAACAATACACCCCAAATACACCCGTAATCATGTCTGCATCGATATTTGCCCCATCCCTGCGTCAAAATAACGCCCATTCGCATCTCCTCTGACGCGGCATAACCCCGCCCGTTAACGATCCGTCAAAACACTAGAGTTAATCTACGCTGTATCGATATGCCTGTCCCACTCCTGTGTCAAAATTGGGCAGTCGCATCTCCTCTGACGCCTGCACCCTCCCGTCAACAATCCGTCAACAACAATACACCCCAAATACGTCCGTAACCATGTTTGCATCTATCTCTGCACTATCCTTGCGTCAAAACAATGAGCCGTCGTATTTCCCCTGACGTCCACACCCACCCGTCAACGATCCGCCAAAAACAATACGCCCGTAAATATGTCTGCGTCTATCCCTGCCCCCATCCCTGCATCAACATAATGCACCGTCGCATCTCCCCTGACGCCCGGTAACGTTCCGTCAAGAACAATACACCTCATCTGTACCCTACTGTTGACGAGGGGCCCCAGGAATTCCGCTACACGGTTCGGTGGCGTGCGTACACACTCGGTACATAGCTCGGGAGGGATGTACGGGTGTTTGCATAAGTTTGCATTAGGTGGTAAATATTGAATTCGCATCGAACATCTGACAGTGCTGGTATTTACTCAAGCTGACAGTTACACTTTTCAACCGACTTCTTAACATTCTTGAAGTAACCGATGATGGACAATTTAGGACATTCATGTTTGTACCCGGAGAATTTCGGAGTCATATGCTGAGTTAGATACTCCTTGAAAATACCGAAAGATGCACTCCCTTTTCTCAGTTTTCCTCAGTACCATTCCGCTCACTCGACCTTCTAAACTCTTGAAAAGTAGATCACTCCCAAAAACGAAAAAAAAATCATTTCATTGACCTTCTCTCTAATATTAGGGTCTGATTGCATAATGGCGTTATTATAATGTTCGCACATATCACGACCTAACAGGGAAAGATGCAAAATCATGATAACCAGTTGATTAGAATCAAATGAATCATTAAAAACATAATCATAAAAAAGTTAGTCATACACTCTAAAAACAAACTAATCAAATTTGATTAGAATCTAATCAAATTTGATTAGGAAAACAATACAAACGGGGACACCTGGAAATTTAATCAAAATGATTAGAAAAATCTAATCATTTTTTTTAATGCGGAAATCTTATTATAATTACGAATAGGAAATCTAATCAAAATTATTAGATTCAATTAAAAGAATTAATACAAGTCACATATAATTATAAATCCATTTCAGAATGATTAGTTTCTATTCATAATAATATCATAAGACGATCTAATAAAAAAAAAAGAATTATGCTGTTTCAGAGTGTAGGGACCGGATGAAAACTGTTTCGGACTCTACTTTCTCCCATTCCATCCAATGCGCAATGTGAAAAATGGTCACGTGATACAAACATGCCTATTTCTTCACAGCAAATGCACCCGTGTCCAATTTGGAGGAAACAGCCTTTCATTTACATGTAAATTGGATCTAAACGATTCGATCTGACGAACGATATGCCGAATCACATATATAGATAAGTGTGCCGTCACGGACACTTATGCTTTATTCTAGACACGATAATATAGACCAAGGCACATCCAGCACTGAACCATTTTGCACTTCCCTTCCGATTATCATATGGGAATTTGATGTGTTTGGAGAAAATAAACTAAAGGTTGATATACTGTATCTAGAAATTTATTCTAGATTGTGTATAAAAAATTAACAAAAGTTCTTTGAAAATAGAATTACACAAACATATTGTCTGTGCATAAGGAACGTTAAATAAATCAAACTTACCGTAAACATGTGCGTTTATTTTTATTAAAAATTGTGTGTCTGCGCCTTGGTAAAATCCAGCGCCTTTTTTGACAATCAAATTTTATTCATGGTTGCTGTCCATCCAGAGCGGAGTTTGAACCCAAATAAAGGTCTTATTTTCCGGTCAATCTTGACCAGAATTTTAAAGAGTGTATGCTATATTTGTTCCACTATTTAGAAAGGCCAACATAACAAATGTTTATTTATCACAATGAAGAACATTTTGAATTTCTCGACGGATTTCTTCAAATAAATATATCTTGTTTTTTTCCTTAAAAAATCTAGACACTATCCCTCGACACACATTCATCTTGTTTTCCCGCTCAGTGAGCATATCTTCTTCCACAAATTAATCATGTTTTTGTCTCTGATGGGGCGTGGAATTGGTCGTGATATGATATCTTGAACGCATTATGTTGATTGAAGGTCGTTTGTTCTGAAGAAGATTCATTCACGACTGTCACTATGCGTAGTCTGCTGGCACAGACCAATGCCTTCCGGTGTTGCATTTTGAGCAGGGCATATGAAATATGTAGTGTATTTTACACAGAATCTGAAATTCCAGACTGCGTTGATTTTCATTTTTATTCCAAGGGGTTCATGACAGACATAAATATTTATTAATGAATGATAAACGCCTTAAAATCCAAATTTGATTAATTCATTTAGATATTGTAAGGTTGGTTCAAAATTCATATTCTTGATTACGTACCAGTCTGCAAGCACAGACACTTGTGTTCGATTTCTCGAGTGTATAGTACAGAGTTTGTAGAGAATGACCATTATTGCAGCTCTAAACAGGAAAGAGGAAGCAATGCTGTCTGTCATGCAGTCTAAATATCATGCTCTGCATATGCACATACCGAAAGCCAATGGTCTGTTCCTCCAGACTAATCATGTATACTTGGCACATTGCGGGAAACTGAAATTGAGAGTCTGTGACTGCAGACTAGTCACTATACGTAGCCCCCATGGATATGATGCGCATTGTTTTCAATGGTGGTCTGCGTCTGGCTTTACTTCTTTATGCATTGGACAATTATGGTGTGCTGGGTCCGAATCTCAATCATATGTATTTATATTCTTTTGGCTTTTTTTTCTCTTAAAAGCAAGATCCATTATTTAAGAAAAAATACAACAACCAAGTAGGCATTTGTAAAATAAGACGAAAACAAAACTTCATGTTCTTGGAATTTGGACGCATGCAAATGGCAAGGACCCGTTTTTGTTCAATTAATTTTTTTCAATTGATTTCAATACACGTAATGGCAAGGACTCTTGCCTTTACGTGACATATAACATGTATCAAAAATGAAATAAAACGTTTCTTTTGGTGTGATAATTAGATTGGACACAAAGATCACTTTCAATTTCATATAATTATTGAGAGGAAATCAATCTTATTATACACATCAGGGAATAAATTATGTTTGGAATATGACCTTCTTTCTTTTAGTTTGTATTACCTCGCCGTGTAATGACTGTTATTTGCGTTTCCCCGAAAATGACCGAAGCCAAAGGATATCGATGCAATAAAACTTATTGGTTTGATTCACTTTCATTGCATTGCGCTCAGCTTTAGAATTAACACGTACTATATATGATAAACATTTTTAATTGTTGCTCTGTCTGTTTTTCTTTGTTCTCAAGTAACGCAACTATATTATTTCCTTGGTATTTTGACAATTTTGACGATGTGACGCTTGTGACACACTTGCACAACACCAACTTCTTAGCCGTTACATGCAACACCAAACGTATACAAATGGAAGGTAGCAACATACCAATTCAATGTTGGTTAAAATCAGAAAAGTTCAGTTTTAACTCCACTTTCAATCGCTATGGAATCCCGGAATGTATTTGCTTACAGGTCCAAATCCTGCTTCCTAAAACTCCCAATTGGTCTATTTCATTTGCAATGCGTTTGATAAAGCTATTATCGCCCCGTCAAAAAATAGCTGAAGGGTCATCTTAATAGACCTCTTTCGTAATGTATTCAAATTTTATGCTTGCTTCTTTCAGACGGTATAAAGTAATTGCATTACAAAAGAAGTAATGTGGATAGCATGCAGTGGTTGTTGCTAGGATTGTCAAGCTAAAATTTTTGTCCAACCTAGTAACGTTGATATATGCAAGTAGCATTCCAAAAAATTGTGCTCTCACTATTTCTTGACAGCTGAATGCAAGTTTGTCTTGGGGCAAACGTGAATAAATTTGAATACATTACAAAAATGATCTATTGCATTTTCCAGCAGGTTTGTGGGTAAAACTATGTGGATAGATATCAAAAGCAAACGAAAATATCGACCTTTCGATAACGATGGCCTTTCCATCAACCTTTTTCCTCACTACTCAGTTGGTTATGCTCATTCAGTGATACATGCAATATCTGTATGCCATCGGTGTGAGGCCCTTTCTCGATCGTTCTTGCGACCGACTGACGAATATTGGGAGGGAGGTGTCAGATTTGATAAATCTGTCTCTCCGTTGACGTTTAACATTTTCCCACCTTTGGTAATGAGCCGCAAGGTGGATTGTGTCCACGGTTACACCGCCTTTTAGGTCTGAATATGAAAGAATTCTCCCACATTAGCCCTGGGTTTTGTTTTATAAAGCTGTTCGTAGATCTACGCAAGACTCCACGAACGACTGGTGACCCTTCATCAGGTGCGATTCAGTGTCATATGATATTATTGTGTGCAGGAGCTAGGATCACCAGTCGTTCGTAGAGTCGTCCGTACCTCTATATACGAACAGCTCTATGAATTACAACCCAGGGAGGTGTTTCACCAAGATAAGAAAGACTTAACGCACGACTTTACGTTCGACTGGTATACCTTCTTGCGCGTAATCATTCATGATATTACGCGCATTCAGCGTAAGAAGGGATACCAGTCGAACGTAAAGTCGTGCGTAAAGTCTTTCTTATCTTGGTAAAACACCTCCCAGGTTTCCAACATGTACCCAACGTTAAATATGTTTCAATGGTCCTTATGAGATGCGCAGAAATTCAAATTTGGAACGTTTGGCTAACGTGGTAATCGTTTGGCTTTCGCTCAACGAATTAAAACGTTAGCATTTTCAAAGTATGTCCCCTGTGAATTTCAACGGATAAGGACCGCAGAGTAGATATAATGTATGGGCATACGATGGCTATTAACACAACGTGTATGAATGCACCCCTGCAATAGATATCACATGCGTCGTTTTATTGGCGTGAATCACTGCGCTAATTGGGGCTGGAGGACATTATTGAAATGCTAAAAAAAATCTTATGTCAAATTTCTCTCCATATCATGTACGTATAAATTAATGGCAACAAAATATCAAAAGTAAGGGATCAAAGATAGCATAAAGTTTGTATACAGTGACTCCAATGTGCATAGATTATTTTGTTTTACCGGAAAGAGCTGTCTTGAACAGAGAAGCTGGCCGATTCTGACAACACCTCAAGGGATATAAATCTTTATCAATTATAAATGGAAACTTCGTAAATGACAAAATCTTGCTGTAATCAATTACTCCCGTTTGACACTTCTCATAAAATCTCGCAAGAAAATCGACACCCACAATTTTGTTAAAAGCATCCATATTCCTAGTACAACCCCCATACAAGATGAACCTCCGAGACAGTGTGGTTGACAGCGCTACACGTCAAAACTCAGTCACATATTTTACATTAATAACAAAGTATGCTCAGCGAACATGAAATTTTAAATACGCTCCTGATGCGTAGACATACACAAGGGAGCGGCTTGATCGCCATTGAATTCGTTCAGCCTGCACTTTATACTCGAGGTACGGATAATAGCGTCACCCAAGCCTCTTCCATATATATTTTTTATACTCCGAAAGCTTATTCTAAATTTCAGCCAACCAGCATTACTCTAATTCATTTGGAGCAAGCTGTTCACTGAAAGATGCAGGGAACACGTTTCACTGACGTTGAATACCATCAGCCTGCATTCGACATACGCACATGCTAACGTCAGCCAAACATAGCCTACCCCTGAGTATAGTCCTTACGAATTCATATAAATTCAATTAACAATGTGGGAAAAAGGCAAATACGACTGCATCTTGAACGCAAATTTATGATGTACCCTCACTCTAACGTTAGTCACACATGCCTCCTGAGCATACCTGAATTTGAATAAGTTAAATTGACACTCTGGAAAAAGTGGCTTTAAGCCTAAAGTCTGCGTCACACCTTTGCATTTTTAGCCTGCGTCGACCCAGCGTTTTTTTTAAGTTAAAAACGCTCCCTTTACGCACAAAGACGCAGGCCATGCGGTGGGCTAACGCTCGTCATACGCTCGTCGAGCGCAAGCCGAACGTCAGTCTACCGTCTGATCTGCGTATGCTGTCCGCCATGGGAGCCATTTTAATTTCCCAAAACGCTAGGCCGACGCAGGCTAAAAACGCAAAGGTGTGACGTAGGCTTTAAAATGTGACTATCAAAGTGTGACTGAATCTTCATCATCGCATTCTTTCACATCACAGCTGAAGATATCTTTTGGCGGTCATATCGAAATTAAGCGCCAAACGTCACAAAAATGCGCTCAAAAGCAAATGTCACGCTGCCCTCGCTACTGTCTATGATACGATCCTATGCAAAGTCGTCTTAAAGAGGAACCACGAAGGAAATCACGAATACCTATACTTGGGCTTTAAGCTAACTATTTGACTGCCCCCTCAACGCAAATGTATGACTGAATCTTCATCATCCCATTCACTCACATCGCCTCTGCAGATACCTTTTGGCGGTCATATCGAAATTAAGCGCCAAAACGTCACGAAAAGGCGCTCAAAAGCAAATGTCACGCTACCCTGCCTACTGTCTATAATGCGCTCCTATGCAAAGTCGCCTCCAATTGAACTATTACTGCATGAAGCGATGTGGATTTTCATCACTTTGATATACACTGTGAGAAGAAGAGAAAAGAACTGGGACAAAGTAAACAACCTCCACGCAAACATTAACAATAGCTAGGTGGACACAAAATAAGATTCTACCCTCCTTATTCTGTAGACAATATTAATAATGATAATAATAATAATAATAAACGGCTTTGATATCGCGCTTATCAACTCTGAGAGTTCCCTACGCGCCCTATTACTCTGGTTTTAGCCCGGCATCCACCAGCGCACTTGGCGTTTCAATGAATAAATATTCCTACCAGGTACCAAATTACCTCACCTGAGTTTAGTGCAGCACAATGTTGAACAAGAGTCGCACCAGGGACTTTCTCTTATGATCATGAAGATAATGTGAATTCTAATAATAATAATAATATAGATTATTTCTATAGCGCTAAAAACAGAGAGTACCATATCGCTTTACAATTTAACAGAACAAAAAATTCAGAACAATTTGATAACTGTGGGAAAAGGTAAGTCTTAAGATGTTTTTAAACATACCGGACTTTGAAATTGTCCATATTGCAAGAGGGATACTATTCCAGAGTTTTGGAGCAGCTACTAGGAAGCGCTTTTCAGCTGTTTTGAGTCTACACTTGAATGAATTCTTGAATGAAGTTGTTTACTTTGTCCCAGTCTCTTGTTCCTATTGCTCACAGTGATGCCGTCTTTAAGAGTGTGTCGACGCTCAAAGCATTTTCACACTCAACTGGATGTGAAGAGGAAGAGATATGTTTCACTTTTGATGATCACTAATGATACTTAGAATGTCAGCACAAGTCAAACTGATAATTAATCACCATAAAGATCATTCATTCTTAAAGAAGCGACATTTGTCACAGGTGATTTTTTTCCTTGAAGAATATTTCACATCATTTTCAGACCAAATAGCTACACTCATAATGTTCTACGATGCCTTGATCCAACATGCCATACAGTAGTCGTGGTAATTTTACTGCCATCTACTACTTTCGAATCCTCAAGATTGTAAGACCTCCTCCCCCCCCCCTCCCAAAAAAAACCATTGTTAATCTGTCTGTTGTCAGGTTGTTGGCTCATTCAGTCATTGAATTGAATCAACTTTCTGAGTTTTACTTTCTGCCATTACTTTATTTTTTCTTATTCTCACATTAAAATAGTTTAATGCGTTTGTCTCCTATAACAATGTCCCTCATGGTATTTGAATTTACCGAAAAGCAGAAAATTGAAATCTTTCTCATTCGCAAAATCAGCCATGGCCCTTTTTATCACAGTATTTCTTCAACATTATGATTGATTTTCCAATGTCTAAAAATCTGTAATGAACATTGACCACTAGAACCTAAAGGCCGACTCGCACCTTTGCGTTTTTAGCCTGCGTCGGCCTAGCGTTTTTGGAAATTAAAAACGCTCCCTTGACGGACAGCATACGCAGATCAGACGATGGACTGACGTTTGGCTTGCACTCAAACGAGCGCACGACGAGCGTCAGTCCACCATATGACCTGCGTCTTTGTGCGTCAAGGGAGCGGTTTTAATTTCCATAAATGCTGGGCCTACGCAGGCTAAAAACGCAAAGGTGTGAGTCGGCCTTTTACAAGCTGACCACGAAGTTCTATATTTCACCTACGTTTTGCACAGAGAGACCACCCAAATACAGTTTTGTTATTAACTCTTTAAATTATTGACGTACAAATGAAAGTAGTGGTTGGTGACGTCTGAATACTTCTAAATTACCTCGCCTTTAGCATGTTTAGAACAAATCTTCCGCATCAACTGAAAGATTGTATAAAAGGACAATACTAACAATATATCGGACCTTTTGACAAATCGGGCCAATCATTTATGTAGATTCAAGAATAACATCATTTAGTGAATAACAGCAATTATTACAGTGTGGCAGTTTTTGTACATGAACGCAGTACACCCCAATACATTTAAAAGTTGGAGCAGTGACGACGTTTTCAATATGATAAATTGATATTTGAGAAATGTTGGATCCAACCTTTCAAATGTTTATTCAAACATTTTCATAGTTGTAAGTATACACTTTTACAGATTGTCAATTCTCCAATCTCTGTGCATTATCATTTAGCCCGACGTACACCAGCACAATTGGCATTTCAAGGAATAAATATTCCTGCCAGGTACCCATTCACCTCACCTGGGTTGAGTGTAGCACAATGTGGGTGAATTTCGTGCTGAAGGAAATTAACGCAATGGATGACGTGCTCATACAGTAGCAAATTTAGGAATTATTGCATATCCCAAAACCTGTTCTATTGAATTGTTCCGACTTGCCTTCAGAATTAGAAACAAATTTACTTTACATACATAACGTAAATTAAGTATGAAGTAAAACACAAAATTATTTTAAAGAGAAGAATGTGCACACGTGTGTTGACGTCATGCATGACTTTGAGAATGTATCGCAACATGTTACATGTTGACTCTTTATTGACGTAATGCATTGTGAGGTCCTGACTGATTTAATTACCGATCAACTGAACAACCAATTCTTGAAGCGAGCGTCGAATACTCAAATTTACATCGAAGTTTGGAGATTTGTCTTCAATTA
>BQKZ01007046.1:6546-19171 GCA_036244855.1 Temnopleurus reevesii | reverse complement strand
GGGGGGGGGGGGGGGGGGGGGGGGGGGAGAAATTAGACATAATCTCTACAGAGATCTATTGGCTTAATCTTAGTTTAGGTCTCCAGCATTCACTTTGCACAGTATTTGTAGCTTTATTTACATGTAGTGCACGCAGTGGGAATTGGGAACCTCGGCTCAAGCCAAGGTAGTCCGAAGGCTCCGGCCTCTTCATTCTGGGGGTGTTACACTTCGTTCCTCGCTCCATGACCCCCTCCATTTTAGGGGTCATGGAGCGAGGAACAAAGTGTAACACCCCCAGAATGAAGAGGCCGGAGCCTTCGGACTAAAGCCAAGGCAGAACAAGGCTCAATCCACCGCCATATACCAGTGTAAAGAAATGCATTCACCTTCTGCGAGGGGGGACCTACAGTACGGTATCGCCAATCTATCTCTAGCCCCCCTCCCAGAACTGAAGGCCATATGCGTCTTTCAATTTGCAAGTAAAGAAATAACTGTATTTTGCAGTTGATTTGCGATCAACTTTAACTTTCTACCCCATTTCTTTTAACTCCCCATTACTTTTTTAACAGTTTTTTCTTGTTTTCCTCTTCACATAGAAATGCTGTATGTTTCTAGGACAGTGTTAGCAACATTAGGACAGAGGTTCAGTCGAGGGTGTACAAAATCGTCAAATTTGTTTTCTTCAGTAAAGTCTTGCAGTGCATTCACTATTGTGAAAGGTGAGAATATTTTTATCACTGGGAAAATGTTTTTATGTGATTTGTTTCTCTACATTCAGGGTTCCAACTTCTATTTTTTAGTCAGGGAAAAGTAAGGTCAGGGAAATTGATTTTTTTAAATCATTCAAATTAATAAGAAATAATGGAAATCAACAAAATATTCATTTGGGAATTAAGAATTAGTCAAAAAGTCAAAACGCTTGCCTCCTGTCAAAAACTTGCCTACTGTACCTTACTGAAAGCTGATCTTCTGTAAGAGCGGAGGAGTAAGGAGAAGAAGAAGAAATGAGTGAATTTTCGTAGAATTTTGGTAGTTTATCAGTGAAAACCAGATAATCTGTTCTCAAATTATGGGAATCCTTACATTTGACTTAATTAAATTTGATAAATATTTGGACTTCAGTTACATGTAAGAATGTATGACTTTCATTTTGAACCTGAAACCCCTTTTTAACTGAATTGCCTTTTAATGAAAGCAGACTATTCTCATAAAGTTGGGATGATTGATACATACTAACTGCTTGCTTGATGATGAGAGACTAAATACAACTGCATACCTTACGACAGTCTGACTATTGAATTTCTGAAGAAAGTGTAAGTTTATCTCTCAGAAGCATTTTGAACTCATATCTAAAGCCTTTGATGGAGGTTCTGAAAAAAAAGCATACTGCAATCTGTCATATCGTTAGGGGCATCTAATCGGCTCAGAGTCTGGGAGCAGTATTACGATTTTCTATGTTTTGAAGCCGATTTGTCCCTTGTATTTGGTTAAAAGCTAATTTCCACATTTAAGTTGTATGTTTAGACTTGATATGAGTTTACAGAACAAGAAACAGGGAGTTCTTATTTGTCAAAATGCTCATATTGAATGCTATTAATAATGATGTGCTGTTCTTATAGAGCGCTAATTTCCTCTGTTAGCAGTTTCTAAGCACTCTACAATTAATGCAGTTTTACTCTGGCTTTGGCAATGGCAGCTTATGAAGTGCTTATGCATTTGAAGGAATATATTCCTACCAAGGTATCCATTCACCCCACCTTGGTTGAGTACTGCACAATGTGTATGAATTTCTTGCTGAAAGAAATCAACGCCAAGGGTGGGAATCAAACCATGAACCTCTGCATGAAAGGTGAGAGTTAGAACCACTGACACCATGATGCTTCCAAATGATTTATTTCCTTACTCAGATTGTAAGCCGGTCGGGACTGAAGTTGTGTGGTGTACTTCTACATTTTGTCTGCTTGAGCTATTATGAATGCTTGGGAAGTTGTTTATTTTGTCAAGTTCTTTGTCGTTCATTGCCATAGAGAAAAAAAAAGTTGTTTTGCCATGATGCAATAAATCTTATCATTTTATTTTCATAATTCTTTTGTAATTCATCAGGCTCCTCTGGCATTTATAGACAACATTCCACTGTGGACAGTCCAACTACGCCTGCTGCTATGGAAGAGAAAATCAAAATGGTTATCGACTGTGATGCAGGCGTTGATGATGCTGTAGCGATCATGATGGCCATGGCCGAGCCGAGGGTCGATCTGCTCGGGATAACCTGCGTTAATGGGAATGTACCCGTTCCGCAGGTTACTGCCAATGTTCTGAGGGTCCTGCAGAACTGTGGAAGACTTGATGTGAGTATTTGATGAATGAATTCACAATAATTTTTTTTAATATTTTAAATTATTTTGGAGACTGGGGACAATTAAACCCCTTTCAGAAATCGCCTTTATAGATCATGCCATTGCAGGGAATAACTTTAGTTTTAACATTTGATTCACAATTTTACATATCGAGGAAGATTTTCCAATACAGTTCTATGTGAAAATAGAAAATGAAAATCTTTTGTGTAGCAATCCTGCTAAAATGCATATTGAATTGAAATGCGATACCAGGAAAATTATTTCCTGAATTGGCGCTAGGATTTGGGTATTGAAGAATATTTCATGTATAATATTAGAAAGGATATTGTGAAATAGGTTTGAAACTACTTTTGCACATATTGTTAACAGGATGCCAACTAAAATGAAATGAAAGAGGATAGAGAAAGTATTAGTAAGATTTTGGTTTCCACTACTGCATGAATGTACCATGAATGTACCTGTCCCCTGATAAAAAACACATTTCTAATCTATTTTGTTCACTCTTCTTTCTGCAGATCCCTGTCTACTCAGGTGCCACCAAAGACATGCTAGGATCCTATCCCGTAGAGAACCTCCCAGACTATGATGGGCTTGGGGATTTTCCCAATCCGGACCCTCTACGCACCGAAGATCACATCAAGTCGGAGCATGCCGTAGATGCACTGATACGCTTGGCTAATGAGCGAAGGGGAGAGCTGACGCTAGTGGCGATTGGTCCGTTGACTAATGTGGCATTGGCTATGAGGCTGGATCCAGGGTTTACGTCCAAACTCAAGGAGCTCGTCATCATGGGAGGCAATATTGGATCAAGAAGTGGTAGGTGTTCTTTCAAGAAATAAGTGGAATTCATATAGTGCACATATCCACTCTACTGCGGAGTGCTTAAGGCGCTTTGCATTATTAATACCCTGGGGCGTTATTCTGGTAGGTGTCTTATCTCAAAATATTATCTTATCTTTAAAATGCTATTCTGGAAGCTGTCTTATCTCGGTGTCCTAACTTTTGTCTTGTGATCGTGACCCAATCCCAACAGTACTCCTCAAAGCCTGCTCGTCTGCTGTGATTCCTATTATGACATCCATCATTAATAACTCTTTAAAATCTGGAGAAGTTCCCGAGGGTTTGAAAGTTGGACAAGTCCATCCAGTGCTAAAGAAGTCAAAACTTGATCCAGAGAACATGAGCAACTATCGACCAATCTCAAACCTCAGCTTCCTGAGCAAGACACTAGAGCGTGTAGTGATGAACCAGCTAAGCTCCTACATCACGGATAATTCTCTACATGATCCATTTCAGTCTGCCTATCGTGCCCATCATAGTGTTGAATCTGCAATCCTGCGAGTCCAGAATGACCTCCTGTCCAGCATGGATCACAAGAAGATATCTCTTCTAGTACTCCTTGATCTTTCCGCAGCATTTGACACTGTTGACCATGACATTCTTCTTCATCGACTAAGTGATAAATATGGTGTTAATGGAATTGCACTGCAGTGGTTCCAATCTTACCTGACCGGAAGATCTAGCTATGTGTCCATCAATGGTGCAAGATCCGAGTCATCAATGCTGAGGTATGGTGTACCTCAAGGCTCTGTCCTCGGCCCACAGTTGTTTTGCATGTACACTTCACCCATTGCTCATATCATCAACAGCCATGGACTCCAGTACCATCGATATGCAGATGATACACAGATCTACTGTACTGTCAATCCATCTCAAACTGACGTCGATTCCGGTCTTCGGCGTATTGAATCCTGTGTAGCGGACCTCCAAACATGGCTATCTAATAACTATCTGAAGATGAATGAGGAGAAGACTGAATTCCTTGTCATTGGATCCCGTCAACAACGAGCCAAGGTAACAATAAACCATCTGAGAATTGGCAACTCCCTGATTGTACCATCGGATCATGTGAGAAACCTTGGAGTGACCTTTGATTCTTCTCTTACAATGGAGCAGCATATCACATCTACTTCCAAGGCGGCCTGCATCTCTATTCGCAATCTCGGTAGGATCCGCAAGCATCTAACCAAGAAAGTTGCTGAACTCCTCGTTCATGCCTTTGTTACAACTCGACTAGACAATTGCAACTCGATTCTGATGGGTTTGAGTCAGCATCAACTCCAAAGACTCCAACGTCTGCAGAATATCGCAGCTCGTCTTGTTTCCCTACAAAGAAAGAATGCACACATAACCCCAATTCTGCGTGATCTACATTGGCTACCAATAAACCAGAGAATCGCCTACAAACTTGGAGTCCTGGTCTATAAAGCACTGAATGACAAATCTCCATCCTACATATCAGAGCTCATTTCTCAGCACAAGCCAACCCGCAGTCTCAGATCGGCAGACCAAGCATTGCTGTCGGAATCGCCCAGCCGTACAACCTGGGGTGATAGAGCCTTCTACATCTGTGGGCCAAAACTGTGGAATAGCCTTCCCCACTTCATTAGGAGAGCAGAGACGCAGTCAACCTTTGAGTCCTACCTAAAGACCTATCTGTTCCCCACTACCCTGTCGTTAGAAGAATAACCAAAGTGTACCATCACTGGGAGTTCTTGGACTGAAAGATAAACCATAGCACTAATTAGGACATTGAAATCTGTGAGACATTATTTTTTGAGTAATCAAGCGCCATGAGCGCCCAGCTGTGGCGGATACCGGCGCTATACAAGAGGCCATCATCATCATCATCATCATCATTATCTGTTGTCTTATCTCCCTTACGCGCCATAAAAATGCAGCGCGCAACGTATTGCGCGCAAGAGAGATAAGATAAATTGGTATTCTGAAAAGTGTCTTATCTTTTGTCTTATCTTTGCTAACGTATAATTTTGCATAGAGATTTAGGACACCTCCTAGCTGTCTTATCTCCATGATGGCGGCAATCTTTCTTGCAATTAGCGTTATTAGTTAATAGATCATGTTAAGAAATTAATGTCTGATTATGAAAGACCAATACAGACTTTCAAAAAGTTATTTTGTTTAAATCATTATGAATTTCATTTACCTGCGTTTTGATGCAATAGAATGAATTTCTTGAACATGTGCTCAAAACAAACACGTGAATAATTAGGACAATTATTTTGCTAGCGCGCAATACTCAAAGTACATTTTAGCGTATTGAAACTGTGTTGCGCAGGGGCTTCAGCTAAGCTTTTCATTGGTCAATGAGTTTCATAGGGGAATTGAACATTGCTTTCGATGGGTTGTCTTAGATAAGATAAGATAAGATAAGGCGGGTCCTAAGAAAGATAAGACAGAGAAAAGAGAGTTTTCAGAATACCGAGTTAAGACTGTCTTAGCACTGTCTTATCTTATGGAGATAAGACAAAAGATAAGACACCGAGATAAGACAGCTACCAGAATACCGCCCCTGGCTTTAGCTCGTCGCCACCAGTGCTCAAGCATTTCAACAAATAAATATTTCTGTCAGGTACCCAATCACCTGGCCTGGGTTGAATGAATGAATGAATGTCTTGCTGAAGAAAATTGAGGCCATTGTCAACTGTGAATGCAAATCAAGAATCGCAGATGGCACTATGTAGTTTTCAACATGAAGTTATTCATGTGAGCTGAGGTACGGACATTTGTGCATGTGTTTCATATTTGCCAAGTTTCAGATTAAAAATCATCACACTACATTCTATGTATTTCACTATATGATAATAATATGATAACAATGATAATAATGTAACAACAAGGATAATTGTTGCCAAACTGTTAATTTGCTTATCCTAGTTCATAATGACCAATTTTTTCTTTCTCTTGAACTAGCTCATTTGACTTTTGTGTCACTTTTTACTAGAGTGATGTGATAATCTATATTTTCTTTTTCATTTTTGCAGTGAAAGGATCAAATTTCCCAGTTTCAGAGTTTAATTTTCGAGTGGACCCTACATCAGCCCATATGGTATTTCAAGAATCTGAGTGTGACACCAAACTTGTACCCATCGAGACTTGCAATAAGCATTGTATAACATTTGTGAGTATTATTTCAGTCAGTATTCATACTATGCTTGCAGTCTGTTTGATCTTTCTTGAACATTTAATCCCTTGCAGATTTATTACCCTCTTTGGCATGATTTTATATTTATCTGTTGAAAAATTAAATTCATCCTCGAAAAAAATAATAACCACCCCCTAATAGAACATTGGGCTATTTGTAGCATATATTTTTCGAATGCGCGTAGCACCGGAACCGCATACCCGGGAGGTGTTTCACCAAGTCATTCTCAAAGTTACGCACGACTTTAAGTTTGACTGGTACTGTATCACTTCTTGCGCGAAATGTGTGAACCATTACGCACAAGAAGGGATACCAGTCGAATTTAAAGTCGTGCGTAAAGTTTTTCTTATATTGGTGAAACACCGCCCTGGTCATCGCAAATTTGGTCTCAAAAGTTGCGCGAGACTTGGAACAAAAAGTCTCAAAAATTACGACGCGAGCTTTCGCGTTTCAGACTTCTCGTGAGAAATGTTGAGGGAGGGATGGGGCCTAAAAAGCCTCCCCCCAATGGGATTAGGGTTAAAAAAATAGTTTTCAGTAACGGAATTTACAAGTAAATGCTGCAAAATGTCTTCAAGGTAAAGTGCCTTGAACACTCAGCAATGAGAGTGGAAACGTGCGCTATATAAATTGCATATACTATTATTATTATTATTATTATTATTATTCAAGATCTTATCTCTCTTCGTTCTTCTTCTTCCACTAGATCCCTCCGCTCATTGTCCTCCCTACAACACTCTCTTGCCCCATGTATGAAAACCAGAGATAGTGACAATGCTTTCTCTTCCATTGCCCCCACCCTCTGGAATAATCTTCTGGAAAATGTTTGCATAGAAAGGATAGAGACTGATGATTGATGATAAAAGGGGGAGCTCGATTGTTATGGATATTACATCGAGAAGTGATACAAATATTTTGTTCATGAAAAAAATTTGATTAGCTGTTAGCAAAATGTTTTCTTTTTCTTGTACTTTGAGAAAAATGCTTTACATAATGTAATTGAAATGATTTAGTTTTATTGGTAAAGTCAGTATAAATATTGGTAGTGAGCTTTATGGATTTTACGCATTGTGGGATAATAATAACAATAATAGGTCCATTTATATAGCGCAATCACTATATGCATATACTCTACTGCGCTTGATACTAGGTACCCTTACCCTGGCTATAACTACCGAGCAAGCCAGTTTGGCGCTCAAGCATTCCAAGGAATAAATTCCTGCCAGGTACCCATTTTTCACCTGAGTTGAGTGCAGCACATTGTGGATGAATTTCTTGCTGGAGGAAATTAACGCCATGGGTAGGTATGGAACCGCGGACTTATGCCTGAAAGGCGAAAGTCAGAACCACTACATCACGACGCTTCCACATTTTTTAAAATGTTACATCATGATAAGAGTCTGTGGAGGCGCCTTGGTGTAGTGGTCATGACACTCGCCTTTCAACCAGAGGGTCGTAGGTTCGAGTCCCACCCATGGCGTTAATTTCCTTCAGCAAGAAATTCATCCACATTGTGCTGCACTCAACGCAGGTGAGGTGAATGGATTTCTGGTAGGAATATTTATTCCTTGAAACGCCAAGTGCACTAATGAAGTGGCTGCCGGGCTAAAGCTAGGGTAATAATGCTGCAATTGTAGAGCTCTTAGAGAAATTTTCATAAAGAGTTGATAAGCGCTATATGAAATCCGTTCATTATTATTATTTGCATACCGAATCTCAGACTTTCCCAATTTTAATCCCTGCAGGATTGGTTCGACAATCTCCCCCAAACCAAGAAAGCAGAGTTCGTCACGGCCATGTTCGCTGATCGTCTGAAGCAGTCCAAGTCAGAAGGCCGCACCTCGTTCCGGGTCGCCGACGGATGCGCCATGGTGGTAGCCGCTTGCAAAGAAGCGGTCAAGAAAAGTGTTGCATCCCCATGTAAGGTTGAGCATGATGAAGGACTGACCAAGGGTCAGCTGGTGACCACTACGCTCTTTAGGCATTGGGCTAAGTCATTCCCAGGTCCAGGTATCAATGTTGTCATGGACTTTGACATGGAGACGTATTACAGGCTTCTAGATCAGGCCGTTCAGTGATGGAGGTAACATTAAAGGGTATTTTGGGTAAAAAATGCAATTTTTATATTGCCCAATTGCATAAAGGTAACGAAAAAGAACCTTATCCAACATGGTGCAAAGCGCATTGAGCACTCCGCAGAGTGGATATGTGCGCTATATGAATAGCATTATTATTATTATTATTATCATCATTATTATTATGTGGATTACTTGTTAAGGTATTAGAAGCATTTAGACAGATTGTTCACAATCAACTTTTGTTATGTTCCTTACGTCTGATTTTGGGCTCCTTGTGAGCATTTTAGCTATGTGTGCATGTGTCCGTCCGATTGTTTTGCTATTAGTTCACTAGTCTTTGTACATGTCGTCTATTGATTATTCATGAGAATCAATCAGTTTTAAGAATTCCATGTTTGGAAAACTACACACTTTTTTACACCATGGGGATAGTTTTTTAATATGTATACTACCAACTAGCACATATTTTTTTTTTTGCTTAGATACTCTTTTAAGTCACCCTGTGTAATGTTTGCAGTTAGTTGACAACTGATCTTCTGCCCTCTAGATTATCCGATTCCTGCCACTTTAATTTTACTGTTACTAGTGCAATTCCTACTGGAATCTATTTTTTAAAATTTTTTTAAAAATGTTTTTATTGCTTCAACAAAATGCATATACAAAATCAAATTCTACAAATCACAATGCATTACAAATTATTACATAAATAATATCTATAAAGCAAGAGGCTTCCATTTCTTTTTATGAAAATCTTCTTTTCCCTTGTGGAATGCAATCATGTTTTCAACTTTTTCTATAAACTTTAACTCATTTTTAAACACTTCAAACACTACTGGAATCTAATTAACCTGCGCACAAGGGGCCTGTAACATAAAGGAGATATGATTAATTGAAAATTGATCATATCTCTATGGTATATAATTGAAATAATTCTTGCCTTATCCCAGCATGTATAAAAACCGATTGCAAGTGTGCTTCTGAGATGCAGTGAAAAAAATTCACCAGCATACTTGATTAGGAATCAAACTTTTTTTCGTAGGGTTTGGGTTTTCCAGTGCTGCCATTGTTCCTAGTTTCTGCTCCCCCGGCTGTTGGAGGTACCCTGCGATATCCTACTTGTATGTTGGAGAAAAACTGGTGCAGTTTACAATGATAAAAAAAACACCATATCAATTTTACTTGTTATCACACCCAATTTTATTTTCCTTTTTAATACTTTAATTCCTTACTAGTGCTCTCTTGCTATGAACAATACCATTGGTCTTCATGATATACTGCCATAAACAGTGGATATAAAACCAGCTTTCGTTGTCATTTCCTCAATATGATTTGTTAGCTCAAAGCTTTTCAAGATGTAGGTTTTGTTATTGACGAAGGATACGCATTGTTACATTTGCCCTGCTTCCCAGGCTATGATGTTTTATAGCACTATATTAATTTGACTATTTATCACACCTAAAATTATATCCCTTTTCATTCCTTTCTTTTGCTCTCTTGCTATGAGCAAAACCATTTCCCTTCCTGATCTGCTGTCATAAACTGTGACATGCTAGGAGTGGAAACAAAACCAGTCTTCATGCTTATCTCCTCAATGTCGTTAGTTAGCACAAAATTCTTTAAGGCGATGGTTGGCTAGTGTCATGGTTACGAAGGATATGGATTGTTCCATTTTCCCTGCTGCCAATGCCATGATGTTTAATACTACTCCATTAACTTGACTTTTATCTTTTCTTGTTCAGTTTTGCTATGAGCAAAACCATTGCCTTTCCAGATCTAACGTCATAGATTACGAATAATTACTAGTGGATATAACACCAACCTTCATCCTTATCTCCACAATGTCGTTGGTTATGCTCTGTTCCATTTACCCAGCTACCCACAGGCCATGATGTTTAGCAGCACTCCATCAATTTCCTTTTAATCCTTTCTTGTACTCTCTTGCTATGAGCAAAACTGTTGCTCTTCCTGATCTACTGTCATAGATTACGAATAATTACTAGTGGATATAACACCAGCCTTCATGCTTATTTCCTCAGTGTCGCTGGTTAGCTCAAAGCTCTTTAAGGCGATTGGTTGGTTAGTGACAAGGTGACAGAGGATATGCACTGTTCGATTTGCCCAGCTACCCAGGCCATGATATTTAGTAGCACTCCATCAATTTCCTTTTAATCCTTTCTTGTACTCTCTTGCTATGAGCAAAACTGTTGCTTTTCCTGATCTACTGTCACAAACTGTGACATGCCACCAGTGGATATAAAACCAGCCTTCATACTTATTTCCTTAATATCATTTTTTAGCTCAAAACTTTTCAAGGCGATGGTTAGTGTAATAGTTACGAAGGATATGCACTGTTCCATTTGCCTTGCTGTATAGGCCATTTCGACTCTCCTGACGAAAACAATTTTAGATCCAATAAATTTAGAACTTGGTGTCATCCTGGACCACACCGGATTAGTTTTCTGCATAGTCACCGTGCAAGATTATATCTCTCAGTGATTGTTCAACTGATTTGAGTTTTCTAATGCACAGGCTTTAAATTTGCTTTGAATTATACCATTATGGTTTCACTTCTTGATTTTAGAGGCTCTCAATAAAGCCACCTTCCTATTCACAATAACCCCAAAACCTTGTGGTTAGCTCATTGTGTATTAAACAGTGAACTAATTTTCAAGAACACAGATGTTCCTCCATTTCCGAAACTTAGTTGAGCTTTGATGCCTTTTCCATTTTTGTCCAAATAATTTTGTCTCGTTTTAATGATATTCTTGGGCACCACTTAAGTTTTTTCTTCTTGCTTCTTGCGCAAAAAGGATGCTTTAGATCCGTACGGTCATAAACGGGCATGCCACTGTCAATGGATGTAAAACCAGCCTTCATTATTAACTTCTCAATGTCGTTGGTTAGCTCAAAGAATTTTAAGGCAATCGAATGGTTAGTGACACAATATGTTCTGTTTTATTTGCCCCAATGCCCAGGCTGTGTCTACTCTCCTGACAAAACAATTTTTCAAGGTAACAAATTACAGGGTCTCATCTGGTGGCATACAGGATTAGTTTTCTGCATATTCACCGTGCAAGATTATATCTGTCAGTGAATGTTCAACTGATTTGGGTAGTCTCATGCACGGGCTTTACATTTTGCTGTGAACGATACCACGATAGTTTCATTGATTCGCTGGCCTAGGTTGTTCGTTCCCGCCTCAACAAGCAGAAGGTCGGGTCGACGAGGGAACTCGAAGTCACACAGCTACTTTAGTATGTGGTCACATCTTCCTCCTGGAGTCGACGTCACGATCGCCTGCCAACTGGAGTTGCCAGGCAACAGAACTGCGCCTTGCACTATGCCTCTGAGTTGGGAATCTCCAAACACGCATACGATCTAAAAAGGGGGAAAAAGAAGAACAAAATATAGCACAAAGTTTAAGACACTGAATAATCATGTGCAAATGCCATTATCAACCAAAATACATAATTAGAAGCAAATTTTAACATACTTCAACAAATATTCCTGACAATCTAAATTGCCATTACTGTGTGCGTATAATTAAATCATTGAGTATTTTGCTAGGTAAGTCATCAAACGTAAATTTGAGATGTCAAAGTATCAGGATAGAGAGAATATACTTTGAAAAGTTTAAACAAAATTACCGTCTTCCGGTTATCGATGTGATGGTATCTCATTTTGTTTTGCTTCCCACTGATACCTGTGGGAAACTGGACTGCCTTGTGACGGAACCCTGCCATCGTTAAAATTAATTTTCCTTTCTGGGCGTAAGCTAAATGACCGTCAGTGTTTCCATCAGATTTTAATTTCTGATCTGCATCTAAGATTGATTTTGCAGGTCGGGTCAGAAGCTCAGTTGCCACAAGTAGGTGGGGCTTAAAGGCATATTCCATCAATGAAAACAGAGCACACAACGCCTTGTCTTTCCTTCTTCAGGGCTGCCAACATTGGAGAATTGTTGAGAGTGAGATTCTAAGAGGTGCGAGGGAGCGAAGCGACCAAGCCCGACCGAGCGAAGCGAGGGAGGGGGGGAAATTATGTGATCTGGTGCATACTTTATAGGGTATTATAACATATTTCCTAAGGTATTATGAAGAGAGAAAATTTTACAGATTTACATGCAAAGTAAATGACAAACCCTAAACCTTGTGGACAAATCCAACACCAGCATCACTTACTTGGTAATGTCCTTTACTGCT